>ML249111.1:147110-164488 GCA_005239495.1 Nicotiana undulata
GGGAGGGGGGAGCATTTTCTTATCCTATCACGTCAGTCTAACACACTGAAGGTCTCCGGTTCGAGTCCGGGCGATGCCGTTATATATTGCCTCCCTATCTTTATGAGGTAGGGGTAAGGTCTGTGTCCACACTACCCTCCCCAGACCTTATTTATGGGAATACATTGGGTTCGTTGTTGTTGTTGCCCTTTAAAGTACTTTTATTAAAAATGTTTAGTGCGATATTCCGATACATACTTTGATTTGAAAATCAGTTCTGGACAGTGGAAAATTGTCACAAGAAAGGGAGGAAAAGATGTCTAAATACGATAAATCAATGAAATTTACACTACACAAAACTCTCAAAGCCTTGAGGTCACTTCACACTGATCGGTCAATCTCCTGTCATTGTTATCTCGATATAAAAGGATTATTCATGATTTCCATACACCACGCATTTTTCCTCAAGACAGAGAATTTGCCGGCGGATTTTGAACGTCTGAGGGACGACAATGGTGAATATGGCCGCCAGCGAATGCAACGCCATGGCTGCTATCCTTGTTTTAACTTGCCCTCTCTTAGGAAGCGGCCTTTGACCTTTGATCTTCTTGTCAAATAACAAAGAACTTGTTGCTACATCGTCTATTTTAGGCGCCATATGACAGTATTTGATTCTACGAGTTGTGAAATTTCGAACAAAACAAAACGATTAAGACTCAACAAGTGATGACTAGTGTTTTGACAAATCCAATTGCATGAATTAGGAGTATATATATAAATATAAAGCACAAAAATTGGTTACTCATTCAAGAAACAGCGGCCTTTTTCTTTGTAGCTACGTTAGTAGGGTAGCTAATGACAAAAGGACAATTTGTTAGCAACCATTTGTAGTAGGTTCATCACACTAGGTAAGGCAGTGGGGAAGCATGACAGCTAAATTTTTCTTGACCAGAAAGATTCCCTATGAGGATTAATCTAGTATACTAGTATTTATTTTCAATTATTAGTTGACTATATATTAAGTTAACAAAATAAATCCGTGCAATTTATTTGTCAACCAATTAATTAAGTGTACAATATTTGGCAACTAATCAATCATTTCTTAAAATACAATAGAGTATATTGTTAAGATTAGGATGGATTAATGATGGCTTGCTTGTAAGGTGACCTTATCCTATAAAAACGAAAACAACAAAAAAGTTGGTTTTTTATGCTCATTTAAATAAAATAAAAAATTGCATGCTACGCTTTATGAGCTGAGAAAGAACCTTCACTTGAATTTATTTTAAGTCTTTTTTGTTTAAAATTCTCATGTATATATATAAAACTAGTGGTCGTAAACACGGGTCCAACACAATACGCTAAAAGTTAAAACATTGCTTAATCCTATGAGCAATAATGCAAAAAATTGCAGAAATATAATTTTTTTAGGGTGGTCTTTTTAGGTTTTGACATCTGTTTGTCTCCTAGGTAGAAACTTCGAAGTCAAAAATTAAAAGTAATGCTTATGAGGCTAACACTTGCTTATTAAACTTGTAGTTCTGTCCATAGGATAAGTGACAATAAAATTCAATAATTCTTGGACAATCTCTTTATCTCCAGCTTTGACACGTTAGAACTCAGTCTGAACTCATTCCCCAATTAGGTTGAGTTGGAAGGCTCGACTAAATCTAAATGTACTCATTTGTCTCTCCATCTTCCTGATGAGTTTAAGTGCAGGCAGTTATTATGTGATAGTATTTGTTTTACTTGCTTCCCTTTGATATATCCCACATTTTCTGCACATGCCTGCATTTGTTATTCTATAATTTTATATTTTTCAAACTAAAATATCTTTAATCGGGTTAAGTATTTGGTCAGTAAAATATAGAGTTTATAGTTTGTGCTTTAAAATTTAAGTTTCAAAATTCATGTGGTAAAATGCCCTTTACTGATCTTTTGTTTTTCTTTTTTATCTTAACTTTTGCTCTTTTCTAGATTTTAATTTTACTCGCATGAGGGGAAATAAATCATAACTTTGGTCATGATATGATCTTTTACATATTCATTTCTTCATTTATAATCATTAGTTCTATTCGCTTTTCAGTAGTATATTTTTATATCCTCGGAACTTTTTTTATTTTATTTTCCAAGAGTCACTTGTACCATGCGAATTGGAGTAATTGTGTAAAGAATTGATGTTAGAAGTAGCTTTTTAAATTTATCAAAAAGTAGTATTTTTTTCCCTAGTTTGTGATTACTAATGAACTTAAATACCTTTAACCCTTGAACGTAGTATCTTAGTTTCCTATAATAATCATTTATGATTATTATTTTGTTTTAAATAAGAGAAGACAAAGACCCGGAGAAACTTTCATGTGTTATAAAATAATGACTGTAAAGTAAATAAACCAAAAACAAGTATATATAGAGAGAGAGTGATATATTATTCAACTTTCAAACTGATGTACATAATGAACTGAAATCTCCTCTATTTATAGAAGAAGGAAGTTGTTGTGTAAGCTGCTACTGCAAGATGTTGTGTAAGCTGTTGCAAGCTGCTACTGCAAGATGCTGCTACTATTGTACCAGACATAGATAATCTTCTATCGGAGGTAATATTTATCCATAATTGAGTACCGAAATGATAAGCTTCTTCGGGAAGCTTATCAACATCCATAATATATATTTATAACACTCCCCATTGGATGTTCATTAAAAGATAATGTGCCTCATTAAAACCTTATTAGAAAAAATCACGTGGGAAAAAATTCTAGTGAAGGAAAAAGAGTACACATATTTAGTAATACGCATTGCTAGGCGCCTCATTAAAAACCTTATAAGGAAAACCCTGCGGGAAAAAACATTAGTAAGGGAAAAAGAGTGCACCGCGTATTTTACTCCCCCTGATAAAAACCTTGTTTCAAATATTTGAGTCTCCGCATCCAATCATGTATACCATCTTCTCAAAAGTTGAAGTTGGCAAAGACTTGGTGAATAAATCTGTCGGATTGTCACTTGAACGAATTTGTTGCACATCAATATCACCATTTTTCTGAAGATCATGCGTGTAGAATAATTTTGGTGAAATGTGCTTCGTTCTATCTCCTTTTATAAATTCTCCCTTCAATTGGGTTATGCATGTAGCATTGTTTTCGTATAAAATTGTGGACCTTTTCTCACATTCCAAACCACATTTTTCTCGAATAAAATGAATTATTGATCTCTCAACCATACGCGTTCCCTACTTGCTTCATGAATAGCTATTATCTCGGCATGATTTGAAGAAGTAGCAACAATATATTGTTTTGTGGAGCGCCATGATATGACATTACCTCCATATGTAAATACGTACCCGGTTTAAGATCGATTTTTATGGGGATCAGATAAATAATCTGCATCTGCATAACCAACAAGATCTGTACTATCTTTGTTAGCATAAAACAAACTCATATCAAGAGTTCCCTTTAAATATCGCAATATATGCTTAATTCCGTTCCAATGTCTCAGTGTAGGAGAAGAACTATATCTTGCTAGTAAATTAACGAAAAATGCTATGTCAGGCCTTGTAGCATTAGCAAGATACATTAGTGCATCAATTGCACTGAGATAGGGTACTTCGGGACCAAGGATTTCCTCGTTCTCTTCTGGAGGTCGGAACAAATCCTTATTCACTTCAAGTGTTCGAACAACCATTGGTGTACTCAATGGGTGCGCTTTGTCCATGTAAAATCATTTTAAGACCCTTTCTGTATAGGCAGATTGATGGATAAAGATCCCGTCTGCTAAATGTTCAATTTGCAGACCAAGACAAAGTTTTGTCTTTCCAAGATCTTTCTTCTCAAATTCTTTCTTAAGATATCCAATTGCCTTTTGGAGCTCTTCTGGAGTTCCAACAAGATTTATGTCATCAACATAAACAGCAAGTATAACAAATTCTGAAGCCATTTTCTTTATAAAAATACATGGCCAAATAACATCATTTATGTAACCTTTTTTCAGCAAATATTCACTGAGGCGATTATACCACATGCGCCCAGATTATTTTAAACCGTACAAAGATCTTTGTAATCTGATTGAATATATTTCCCGAGATTTTGAATATGCTTCAGGCATTTTAAATCCTTCAGGAATTTTCATGTAAATTTCATTATCAAGTGAACCGTACACATAAGTTGTAACCACATCCATTAGATGTATTTCACGCCTTTCACGTAAGGATAAACTGATGAGATATCGAAATGTTATGGCATCCATAACAGGTGAATATGTTTATTCATAATCGACTCCAGGTCGTTGTGAGAATCCTTGTGCGACAAGGCGAGCCTTGTATCTTTCAACTTCATATTTATCATTCCTTTTCCGCACCAAACCTCATTTATGACCAATTGGCTTTATACCAGCAGGTGTTTGGACTACTCGTCCAAAGACCTCTCTTTTAGCAACTGACTTCAATTCCGATTGAATTGCCTCTTGCCATTTTGGCCAATCAGATCTTTGTCGACATTCTTCGACAGATCGGGGTTCAAGATCTTCACTATCTTGCATAGTGTTTAGTGCAACATTATATGCAAAAATATTATCCACCATTATTTATGATCGATTTAAATTAATACCATCACCAGTAGAACTTATTAAAAGTTCCTCACTCACTTGAGTCTCGGGTTCATTGATTTCTTCAGGAATCTCAGAACTAATCAGATCTTTGGTCTCTTCAGGAGATCCCTTCATCACTTTATAAACCAAACAGTCATTCAATCATAGTATTATTTTGATCATTTGTCGATTTTCTTTTTCTAGGATTTTGATCCTTGGAACCCAAAGGCCTACCACGCTTCAGGCGTGCTTTGAGTTTACTAGTTATCATGCTAGTAGATGGTCCTGTTGGGACATCAGTTCGGATAGGCACATTTCCTACAGGGATATGTGACTTAGTTATCCTTTTCAAATCAGTAAATGCGTCTGGCATTTGATTTGCTATATTCTGTAAATAGATGATCTTCTTTACCTCCTTATTACATATAGGGGTACGTGGATCAAAATGAGATAATGATGAAACTTTCCACACAATTTCTTTTTTCATTTCCTTTTTTTCTCCCCCTAATTGTGGGAAATTTATTTCATCAAATCGACAATCTGCAAACCGAGCAGTAAATAAATCTCCCGTCAATGATTCAAGATAGGGAATGATAGAGGGTGATTCAAACCCAATATATATTCCTAGCCTTCTCTGTGGGCCCATCTTACTACGTTGTGGTAGTGCTACTGACACATATACACCGCATCCAAAAATTCGTAGATGGGAAATATTTGGTTTATGACCCAAAACTAATTATGACGAAGAATATTTATTATAATATGTCGGTCTGAGACGAATAAGAGATGCTGCATGCAAGATAGCATGGCCCCAAACTGTAGTGGGAAATTTTGTTTTCATAAGTAGTGGTCTTGCTATCAATTGCAGGCGTTTAATAAATGACTCTGCAAGGCAATTTTGAGTATGAACATAAGCTACAGGATGTTCAACTTTTATCCCAATTGATAGACAATAATCATCAAAAGCTTGAGATGAGAATTCTCCAGCATTATCAAGGCGAATAGCCTTTATAGGATAATCTGGGAATTGTGCCCTTAATCGAATTATTTGGGCTAATAGTTTTGCAAACGCCATGTTGCGAGATGATAGTAGACACACATGAGATCATCTTGAAGATGTGTCTATTAGGACCATGAAATATCTAAACAACCCACTTGGTGGGCGAATAGATCCACATATATCCCCATGCATACGCTCTAAAAAGGCAGGGGATTCCATGCCAACCTTCATTAGTGATGGTCTAGTGATCATTTTGCCTTGATAACAAGCATCACAAGAGAATTCATCATTTGTAATAATCTTCAAGTTCTTTAGTGTATGTCCACTTGAATGTTCAATAATTCGTCTCATCATTACTGATCCAGGATGGCCCAAACGACCATGCCAAAGCACAAAAGTATTTGAATCCGTAAACTTCTGGTTTACGATAGAGTGTGCTTCAACTGTACTGATCTTTGAATAGTATAAGCCAGAAGATAAAGTTGGTAACTTTTCTACAATGCATTTCTGACCAGAAATATTCTTTGTAATACAAAGATATCCACGTTCATTTCATCTATTGTCTCAACATGATACCCATTTCGGCGGATATCTATAAAACTCAACAAGTTTCTTTGGGACTTGGAGGAGAACAATGCATTGTCTATAATAAGTTTTGTTCCCTTAGAGAGAAATACAATGGCTCGTCCGGAGCCTTCAATCAAACTTATATTACCAGAAATTGTAGAAACGTTTGCTTTTTTCATATGCAAATAAGAAAAGTATTTCTGATCTTTGAATATGGCATTAGTTGTTCCACTATCAATTACACAAATATCTTCATGATTGGTCTTTGATCCAAACATAATTTGAGGATTATCCATATTCTTCAAAATAACATAAACAAAGTAAATACTATAGTAAATATCATTATCAAAACATAACTTTTACATAACCATACTAACTAATACAAACAACAGAAATTTAAATTTCTACAGATGCATCAGCGATCACATAATTTGTTTCTCCTTATGGGAGTACAAAGTAATCATCTACATCCAAATGCATGAAGTCAATATTATCTTCAGAAATAAAATTTGCTTCAGCATTTTTCTCTGTCTTCTTTAGGGAGGCTTGATGAAGCTCAACCAGGTGCTTTGGCGTACGACATGTACGTGACCAGTGCCCATTTCCTCCACATTTATAGCATGCATTTTCTGCATTTGTTGTTTGCACCACTTCATGCTTTTGTTCTTTCCTTTTCCACTGCTGGTGGTTAGGAGGGTTTTTTGGTGCATTATTATTACCATGATTAGATTTTATTCCCCGACCACGGTCATGACCACGACTGGGGCCACGACCTCTTCCACGCTAAGCTTGGTGGAAGTTCATCTCATTCACTTCAGGGAATGGACAAGAACCAGTTGGTCGGCTTTCATGGTTTTTCATTAATAGCTCATTATGTTGCTCGGCTACAAGAAGATGTGAGATAAGTTCAAAATACATTTTGAATCCCATTTCTCGATATTGCTGTTGCAGGAGCATATTCGAGGCATGAAAAATGGTGAAAGTTTTCTCCAACATATCATGATCAGTAATATTATCACCACATAATTTCAATTGGGAAATAATCCTGAACATAGCAGAATTATACTCACTGATAGATTTAAAATCTTGTAGCCTTAAATGAGTCCAGTCATAACGTGTCTGTGGAAGAACGATCATCTTCAGGTGGTCATATCTATCTTTCAAATTATTCCACAATATGAATGGATCTTTAACAGTAAGATATTCCATTTTCAGGCCCTCATCAAGGTGACGGCGTAGGAATATCATTGTTTTGGCACCGTCTTGGTTTGATGCTTGATTTTTGTCCTTGATGGTGTCTACCAGACCCATCGCATCAAGATGAATTTCAGCATCAAGCACCCAAGACATGTAGCTTTTGCCCGATATATCCAGGGCTACAAATTCAAGTTTAGAAAGATTTGACATTATTTAGAAAAAGAAAGTTCATACCTTTGATACTTTCAAAGTATTTGCTCGAGATGGCAGAGTCTCGTGTTGATAACGTGTTATAAAATAACGACTGTAAAGTAAATAAACCAAAGACAAGTATATATATATATATATATATATATATATATATATATATATATATATATATATATATATATATATATATATAGAGAGAGAGAGAGAGAGAGTGAGTGAGTGATATATTATTTAACTTTCAAACTGATGTACATAATGAACTGAAATCTCCTCTATTTATAGAAGAAGGAAGCTGATGTGTAAGCTGCTATTGCAAGCTGCTGTGTAAGCTACTGGAAGCTGCTTGTAAGATGCTACTGCAAGCTGTTGTGTCAGATGTTACTGCAAGCTGCTGTGTAAGCTGCTTTTAAGCTACTACTGCAAGCTGCTGTGTAAGCTACTGCAAGCTGCTGTGTAAGCTGCTACTGTACCAGACATAGATAATCTTCTAATATTTATCCATAACTGAGTACCGAAATGATAAGCTTCTTCAGGAAGTTTATGAACATCCATAATATATATTTATAACATCATGGAGTATTTTAATTGTAACGCAATTGGTTTTTCTGAAACATAATTTTACCTTTTTAAGTTATGTCAAACAAGACCAAATTTAAGTACCAGTTGTCACTTGTTAATGAGAAGCTCTACCAAAAATATGATATACCTGGAAAAAAGAAAGACTTAATTTACCAAAATAGGCTCAATAGAGACGTCATTTGGAGAAGGAAAACGTAAGAGGACCAATGTAATAAATAGTTAAAACTGGGAAAGAAAGTGGCCTCGGATAAGATGATGACATTTGTCCAAACAGAACAAGTAAGTTAAACTACAGCTCAAACTTTTGTATGGTATTAAACTCATTTGAGAACGTGCAACGCCGGAGAAGTCTTCCCCCAGGCAGGCATGTTGATGAAACAGAGTCCTATATATATATATCTTGATTATCGTTAACTTACTGTAACCCTCCTATTCGTGTGTTTTCGGATATAATTCTAGGGACTAGTTCTTTTTATATGAATGTTGATGCATTACTCATGCTATAGACAATCAGTGGCGAACTCAGATTTTTTCTTAAGGGTGTTCAAACTTGAAAGAAAAAAAAATCCGACAAAGGGTGTTTAATATATGTTATATGCATCTAAAATTTAATATTTTACATATATATACAATGTAATTTTTTGACAAAGAATAGTTAGTTGACCACCCATAGAAGAGCATAGCTTCGCCCCATAGACAATGGAGACATATATATATGTATGTATGTATGTTTGTGTGTGTGTGTGAGAGAGAAAATCACTAAAATTTTAAAAAAATATAATTTTGAACTTATATTTTCAGAAGTGTTATGGGTTCATGACATCCTCTCTGACATCCTGAATTTGCCTATGCTCCTTTCATGTTACGCATACACTATTACACCTCAATCCACCACAAATTCCCATGAGCATAGGAAACAAAAAAAAAGTCTGTGACTATAATATTTTACAATTCTCTGTTGGTAACAGGGGACAAGCATTTTGACCATATGTAGCAGAATCAAGTCATGACTATGCTGTTTCAATTTCAATTGTAACACTTAAAATATGAAGAATTGTTTCTTAAGATAACCAAAATTTTGTATATCCATTGAATTGCCAAGCTGTCAAAGGAGTATCTTGAAAATCAAAACCAGCAAAAAATCTTAGACGATAAATTTCTATTTCAATTGTCCGCCGCATGCTTTCTGTCTAATATAGCAAATGAAAACCAGACAACCCAGAATGTATACTAAATACAGCCTCGTACATCTGTCAAATCTACACGACTTCTTCCCAGTCAGACAGGCTTATACTATTATACGTATAAAAAAAAATTCAGCTATTACGTTAATAAATAAATAATTTGACAATTTCTAGATGCCACCAGTTGGGGAGAAAGGAATCTTGTATAGCCAGACAATCATGCTGGCATGCCACCCAACCCCCTACCTATAGTCCAAACTAGATACAGGTGCAACAATATTTACTGGTTCTAACTTAATTCTATATTTTCAACACGAAATATAAATATATATATATATATATATACAAAAATTTACTAAAATTATATTAAAATAATATATTTAGAAGTCATAATTTATAAAGATTTGAGTCTACAAAGTTTAAATTTTGAATCCACCTCCCGTCCTAAATCATTTGAAGATTAAAGGCAGATTCGCAATTTGAAGTTTATGAATTTCTGTAGCGAACTCAAGTTAATGTACGAGTATAGAAATGGATTTCACAGTCATATACTTTTAGGTTTTAGCTATATGATATCTATAACCAGAGGCGGATCCATATGTAAACTTCGGCCGAAATCTTGTATATATATATATGTATATATCTTGAAAATAGTTAATTTAAAGCAATTGACATCCTAAACACTAAAAGCATGTAGGGGGTCACTGGTTGAGCAGAATACTATGCCCCCATCGCATAAAAATTCTAGGTCCACCTTTGTCCATGACGGAGGACCGGCAAATGAGGGCGGGTAAGCAGGACTGGCAGGTTCTCGGCTGGCAAACTTTCGAAAAAGGGTTGCAATATCATTTTAGGCGAACCCCACATTGGTTCACATGGTACACGTGCTTTTAGGGCTCGAGGTGGCGTAGCCCAAAAAGACAAATTCATAGAAACCTAGGCGCAAAATAATATGTGCAGTGTGTTTGGATCGTAACAAGATAATTATTAAATTTCTTAATACATATACAGAGTTTGAACAAGATACTGGATTCATAAACCTCTCTCAGACAAAACTTTCTCTTTCCTGGTCTGGATTAAGTTACTATAGTACTATATAAGGATCCCAACTGACTCAAACAAAAGCAAAGCATCTCATAACAATCTTATCCCAATTCAGAACATTTTAAGTCATACTCCACTAAAATATTTGAGCTTCAAAATCATGAATCACAAGATTGATAGAGATTCTGAAGCAGCAATACAAGGTTTTAGGGGTACAAAGCCATTACCAAGAAGGGGTCAAATAAAATCAAGAATTGCAGCAAATGCTTTTCATTCCATCATTTCTGTGCTGTCAAAAGCCTCTTCACATCATCATCATCATCACCATTCTATCATGAAAAACTAAGAATAGTGAATTGGAGAAATAGAAATCTTGAAAAATTCTCATGAACAAATTGTAGTATTTGTTTCATTTCTTATTTTCCTTTTTTATGCCCTGTAAATTATTAGAGAGATGAAATAATTTTCTGTTAGGAATGTTGATATATTATGTAGAAAGCTATTTATTATACCAAAAAAAAAAGAATCTTTGATTTCTGCAAATGAACATACACCCTTCTTCGTGTGTTGTCAGTTCTCATATTGGATAGTAAAAATATAG
This sequence comes from Nicotiana undulata, assembly GCA_005239495.1. Lineage (NCBI taxonomy): Eukaryota > Viridiplantae > Streptophyta > Magnoliopsida > Solanales > Solanaceae > Nicotiana > Nicotiana undulata. Next base: position 158,047 of record ML249111.1, read on the forward strand.
GATAAATATGCTGGCTATAGATAATATTAACATGGAAAGAAAAAAATCTGCTGGAGCAAAAGTAAGCTGAAACTATAAATTACTTGTTCCAAATTAATCAGTTAATTTTAAAAAAATTGGGGGAGATTGAGAAAGCAACAGTGTAAGCTGAAACTATAAATTACTATAAATTTGAGTCACCTGTTTATAGTTAAACCTGTTTATAACAGCCTCGTTTGTTCTGAATATTTTTGGATGTTATAGCGAAATATTGTTATGAAAAACATATATTGTAACATAATTTAAAAAGTAGTTCTGAAAACACTTGGTTTTTATAGAGATATGTTGTTATATTTCGTAGGGGTCCCATACTACATATTCGATTCGACTTTCGAACACATATATATATATATATATATATACATAATCCGATAATTGTTTTGTTTTTTTTGTCGCCAATTAACAATCGAAAAAAATCTAGTAATAAACAAGGTATGAAGTTTGTAAGGGCATTTTCAAACTAGGGGTATACAAACCGAACCGGAAAATCGCACCAAACCGAAAAACCAAATCAAATCGATTAAAAAATCCGACTAGGTTTGGTTTGACTTGATTTGGTATTGAGTAAAAAAAACCGAACCAAACAGACATATAAATATATAATTTATATATATATTTTTAAGACTTTATATTGAATTTTCTTTAAAAAATATTGAAATATTTGAGATCATCTCATGTGTTAACCTAGAAAGCGTACGTTAACGAAAATTATTGTCATACGACTAAAAAAATAACTATCATGTATTACTAAAAAAATTCTCCTATTAGAATATTTTAATAGATCATATGTTTGTCAATTTTTTCAATATTTACTAAACAAATTATTAACTTATCAAAACCTTATCTATAACTTTAACAAAGTAAGATTATAACTATATTTATATAACAAAAAAAAAACGAAAATCCGAAAAACCCGACAAGACCGAACCAATCCAAACCGATATAATTGGTTTAGTTTGATTTTGATAAAAACCGAACCAACCCGATCCATGTACACTCCTACTCATAACTATTACCATTAGTACATGATCATTTATCTTCTTCTTCTTCAAGTAGCCGTAAAACATATTGAAATCCTTAATTATTTTCATAAAAGTCAAGTATCTATTTTTGTTTTTTAGAAGTCGTTCATTATCACTTAAAAATTATTCTGGCTCAAATCCAAAAGAATTCCTACAAGAAATCTGACATGCCACAAAATTTAATTAGTACATCTAAAAAATTGATGACCTTTAGTTTAATTTGGTCATGTACTCTCTCAAACCAAAACAAAAAACAAAAAATACCCGTTGAAGACGAAAATGAGGTACAAGTTTTAAGTTTTCAACTCATGTACACTTAGAAATAAGAGGCTACCTCCTTAATTCCTGGCCGTTCTTGTTTCTTGATATGCTCGGGCGTACAGGTTTGACGAATCCAGTAAATTTGATTCAAATTTTATATTTATTTTAAATAATTTATAAATTATTTATAATTTAATAACTTAAAATTATTTAGAATTCTGAACTCAGAGGCCATTTCCTCGAAATCTCAATTCACAACTAGGCTCTTTTGATATGACCAATTATATATTTATAACCCAAGCAATGATATTTTTATGCCTAGAATGAATCTAATAAGGTTTGGCACTTAGATTTGATCTCAATAGTGTTATGTCGAATTACTGTTTGTCCAGCACATTTCTGGACAGTGTTGTATTATTTTATTTTTAAAAAAAATTATTGAATTAAGGTAGTCAGAAATTCCTGTGCTTTTCCCCACGATTTAGACGAAGATGCCAGGAGAAAAAAAGGTTTAAAGTTCCAAGAAATTGTCAACTTTTAACAAATAAGTTGGTCTCTTGTGTGTGGCATAATGATCTTTTGCTAATTATATTTTATTAAAGCCCAAATACATACATCACCCATTAAACTTGACCCAATTTTTTATTTTAGCACTTTAACTAAGTCTTATTTCATTTTGGCTCTCTAATTTTATTTTTTTTGTTCCACTTTAATACAAAAACTGACTTCAGTAGCGCCTGATTTCACACAAATCTGATATGTAATTACATCCAATCAAATATTACCATATCGACCATGTCAAACTAAGTCTTGTTCCATTTTAGCCCTCCAATTCCATTTGTTTTGTTCCACTTTAGCACCGAAAAAAAAACTCCAGCAAAAACAAGTAGCGCGTGATGAATAATTAAAGTACTCAATTAAAAATAAAATACATATTCCGGCGACTACATGTTCAATATATATATAGGTGTAATAATAAATTTAAATAGCTACTTTCAGTTTGATTCGGTTTTTCGGTTATTTTTTTATTAAAATTAAAACCAAACCAAATTAGATCGGTTTTTAAAATTTAAAATCAAACCTAAAAAGTATCGGTTTTTTGGTCAGTTTGGTTCGATTTTTTAGATTTTTATGAACACCCCTACATGGGGCAATGAGAAATGTGAAAGGAAATAATGAAGATGGAAGACCAAATACATAGATAGGGAATTAAATATGATGGCAAGATAAATTTATTACCGTTGGAGTATGAAATTGGACAGAAAAAAACGACTCTCACACGCCTAAAGGGCGAGGAAAATCACACACGGAATCTAGTCAATTTTTGTGTTAAAATAAAATATTAAAAATAGAGTTGGAGGGCCAAAATGGAACCAGACTTAATTAAAATGCCAAACTGAAAAATTGGCCAAGTTTAATGTATGTATTTAAAACATATTCATGTTATAAGCAGTAGACCGTGACACGTATCAAATTCATAATTACAAATGTATCTATATATATTTATATGTAAGTGCAACGGAAAAATCAACCCCTTTCTCCCTTATATTAATTTCCATCTATTTTCTAGTCATAGAGGGAAATATTTAACGGTTCCCTTTTTCATTTTTATTAGAATCTGGTAGTTTACCTAGAAAATAGCAGAACTGATAGAGACAACAACGAAAATGAAAACCCACCAATTTTGGCAGTCTTTATGCTTACTGTCTTTTTTTGTTTTTCATTCCGTGCTCGGTATTAATATTGAGGCCCGATTAAATTTAGTTTCGCATCAAAAAAATCATATCTTAAAAGTAAAATACTTAATATCCAGGACTCGAATCTGAGACCTCTGCCGAGCTAATTATTCAAATCTATCCATTTTTAATCTTCTTAATTTTCCTGAAACTAAAGTTTTAGATAAAAATATTTTGAAAAGTGTGGTGTATTGTTTGGATAGATATAAAAGCAAATGGTACTGACCAATTTCCTTAGTTGGAATTAGTATAATTTATGGTTGAAGCTGTAAAATTATTTATTTATAGTGACAAATTTGCATATACAGACAAAAAGAGGTAATAATAGATACAGTGTTCTTTAATTTAATATTTCTCCAAAAGGTACGTGCAAATGCTTCTCTGAATTTAATTCTGATCTCAAAAAGCCAGGCGTTAATGCTTTTTCTAGTTCAAGATAATAAATGTTAATATATTTAATTTCAATATTAATTAATATTAAAAAATAAATCTTTTTAATCGATGTGAAAACATCAAAAAAATCAGTGAATCAGAGGGAGTATCACATTGTGAATTTCAAAATTAGTTATCACGAATCAAACGAGATATAACTACTCCCCCGTCTAAAATAAGTGATTTTGGTTGTTTCACACGGATTAAGAAATTCACCTTTTAACATTAATTAACAATGAAATTGACAATATTAATCTTTATTATTTCTTTACATAAACACTCCTAACACATACTCCAACACCATTTACTCCAAGAGCAATGTAGAAAGAAAAAAATTAATTCTTTTAGAAATCTGAAAAATTCACTTATTTTTTACAACAAAAAAGTGGCCAAAAAATCACTTATTTTGGACCGGAGAGAATAACTATTAAGTTCACTATATCAATTCACAAATTGCTAAAATAGAATATAATAAAAAATTGCAAAATTGAACTCTTAAAGGTGTGTTACTATGTTAGTAGGAATTAAATCTTTGAGTGTGTTTGGTATGACGGAAAATGTTTTTCGTGAAAAATATTTTCCAAGAGTATTCATAAATAATTTTGATACAATAAATATGAAGTCATAAACTTTCGAACCAACAATTTTTCGAACCCACAAATTTTATAAACTTCTGAACCGCAAAACTTTCGAAACCGCTGATGATAGGCTATAATTACGTATTTTAGTCGCTTATTACTCTCTAGTTTACTGCACTTTAATTAAGTTTGAGCTTTAATCGCTAGTGTTTTGCACTAACTGTATGTTTTATGTCTTGTAAGAGTAATTCTAAGCTATATAGATGTTATGAAATGGATTTAAGTGATTTGGAGCTTTGAAGTCTGAGTAAAAGCTCAAGAAATTAAGCCGGGATTGTGTTCGTGAGTCAATTTGATAGTTAAGAAACAATGGAAGACTCGAGGAGACATATTGTGTACTGTCTAGTAAAATAGACATAATTTTTTGCTCCAAACTCCATTTGGGCTATATAATATATGGTTGGAAAGCTAACGCAAATAGCTACAACTTTCATGTTTTACGGTTTTCCAAATTCCAAACGGAACAGGGTAAAAAATGCGGTCGAAATCGCAATCGCGGACCTTATGCGGACTGGGGCAGAATACTTGGCCATATGCGCGACCCCGCCAGTCCAGACCAGTAAAATCATCCTTTTTCGCGTAGGAGAAGGTATAATTGTTTGGGCCTGACCCTACTTGGTATATATACATGGGAGAACATTATTTTTAGCGGATTAGACATATTTTGGACACAGATTCGACCTAAGGAGGCAGAGACACAATAGGAGCAAGGTGGAGAACTCTTCTACGAGTTTTTCCTTCCTCTTCTTATCTTTCATTGTTGGTTATTACTTTTAGTATTGTAATTTTACATACTTTTATGAATAGCTAATTTGTTATTTAGGATTTTGATGGAACCTTTTGTAAAATAAAATTCTTGTTACGTTTTTATATAATTTAGTCGTAGTATTTTCTCTATTTGTTCAACTAAGTTCTTGTTGTAGTTTATTGAAGGACCATCAATTAGTTGTGTCTATTTAGTGTGTATCTATTCGAGAGAGAGTGCATATTTAGGTAGTTGTTGAACAACATCACTTCCAAAGTATATGAGAGATCCATAACCGAGGGTTTAAAGGTTGGGTTAGAGATGACGATACATTGGATGCAATCTAAAGTGTGCTATATTAAAAGCATCTAGCGTAGCTCGAGAGAGTGCGTCTAGTAAATTGTCGTAAATGCTCGAGAGAGATTTACGGTAACAAGAGTGCTCATGATTGATATAGAGTACTTAGGCGAAATTATAGAAGACGTAGCGGGAAGGATTCCGACAATTGAAAAAATCATAACTCTAGACCTCCTTAATTTTGTCTCAAATTTCATCCTTGTTAGTTGATAATTTTACTGCTTTATAATAGTTGCTAGTTAATGAGTTAGAAATAAATATTATAATCTCTATAATTAGGAAATTGTTTGGACTTGTGTTTCTTAGCAATATTGAACAATTATAGCTAAGCCTTAGTTCTCTGTGGGATTCGACTCCGGACTTGTAAACGGATTATATTCGCAACGACCGCTTTGTCCTTTTTATAAGGCATAGTTGGGCGTGATCAACCGCGAAATTTCGCACCCGTAAACTTTATAATTTTTAAACCCGTAAACTTCGAAACACATAACTGCTTGTTTGGATGGTTGTTCCACATCGTTTCATAATGCATCGTATCGTATTGTATTGTACTATACTGTATCGTTTGATGAATACGATTGTTTGGATAGATTATATCGTTTGCCGTTGTTTCATGATATCATGCACCAACAATATGAAGAATAAATTTTGCAATATTATAAAGAAAAATTATGATACGAAATAAATTTAATATATAAAAAGGTAGAGTAAATGATAAAATAAAACTATTTAATAATAGTGAAGGGTGAGATGAGATAAAAAAGATAAGATAACGACGCAACCACACCAAATCAGTCGTTACATAAAGTGGCACATTTCGTCGTTATGTAATGACACATTTAACGAAACGATACAATAAAATTTAAGTAACAACCAAAACAAACATCGTATTTAAAGTAACGATACAATACAATACAATTGGTAACGGCCATCCAAACCAGATGTAAACCTCTGAACTGATAACTTTGAACTTGTAAACCGAAAGGTGAAAAAAGTAAAACTGAAAATATATTAAGAAAAAATATTTTTTTCCGGGGTGAGGGGGGTAGGTGTGGGGTGCAGAAAAAAAAACAGAAATTTAAAAATTTCAAAAAAAGTAAAAAAAGAAAAAAAGAATCTTGTGCGGGAGTGGGGATAGGGGGTGGGATGGGGTAGGGGTGCAGAAAAACAACACAAATTTAAAAATTACAAAAAAAAAAAAAAAAAAAAAAT
>ML249111.1:164612-222516 GCA_005239495.1 Nicotiana undulata
AAAAAAAAAAAAAAAAAAAAAAAAATCTGGTGCGGGATTGGGGACAGGGGGTGTGGGTGGGGTGGGGTGGGGGTAGAGAGAGGTGCAGAAAAAAAAATTAAAATAAATAAAAAAAGTAAAAATAAATATTTTTTTGCGGGGGTGAAGGGTGGTTGGGTTGGTGAGGGTAATGAATAGGGTGGGGAAGATTGAGAAGGAGTTTTGAAAATATTTTTCTATAATTGGAGAAATAAGTTGATGATGAAAATATTTTTCAAAATAGTTAAGCTAACCAAACATGAAAAAATTGAAAAATATCTTCCGAAAAATATTTTAGTTAGTACAAAACACACCCTTTCTGGACAATGTTTTTCATAAACAAGTTAACTTTTAGTACGAATGTTTTTTCACGAAAAATATTTTTTATTAAAATGAGGAAAATGACTTATACCTCACTCACATACCAAAGTCATTTTCCTTACCATTATCATTATTTTAACTTCATGTTACTTATTCCAACTTAGCTTATAAGTTACTCTAATAAATCCTTTGTACTTAAACTTTTCATCAAAACATACTCTCCGATAAGTTAATATTATTAATCTTTTAATATATATTTTTCTTAAAAATATTTTCATCTCGCCAACTAAATACTAACAAAATACTTGTGAAAATATTTCTCCAAAAATCATTTTCTATCGTAAACATAAAAAATAAAAATAAAAGTAAAAAATCTTCGTACCACACATGGTCACACTCTATTTTTTAATTTTATTTATAACGTTCATGTGAGGAAAAAACGAAACCGCTAATATTATGGCCAACGTACAGTCAATTCTCTCTATAACAACTTTGTTTGTTTCGAATATTTTATGTTATAGAAAGTGCTATTATATAGAATATATATATATGACAGATTGACAGTATAAACAGGAAGAAAATTAATGGAGAGTAATTTATGGGACGTTATAGTTGGCGTATTAAAAGTATGGCGACATTTATTTATTTGCCAAACCCAAAGGTTAGCCGTATTCAAAGTGTGATGCCATTGATTTGTTGCTGTTTGCTGTAAAAAGAAGGCAAAACGTTACTAGTATAGTAATTATTTGTTAACACGTAAACCCTCCAACAAATTACAATGCATTTGCAGTTCCCATGCATTAATTAGTAGAGATTTATTTATTGATTGAATTTAATTTTTGGGTTTCATATTAATTCATCTTAAAGAAGTATGATTGAAATTTGTAAGTTTGGTTGGTCTGAAATACCATTATATTTACTATCGTTTGATAATAATAATTAATAGAAAAAATATTAATGCTACTCAGTTACAACTCTCTATGTTAAAGACTCTCAAGTGCACGTTCGCTAGTTATGCTTTTGATAAATATGTGATCTTTAATTCATGAGCGCTCAATTTTATTTTATATGATGATATTCGATTAATTATAATAGCTTCAGAAATTAGAAATAGGAGTATTAGCTAATCCTCTAACGATAATAATAATAAAATAATAGTAATAACAACTTTAGTATTTTCTCCGGTACAAAATAAGTGATTTTTTAGCTTTTTTTTGTGGTCCAAAATAAGTGATTTTTTCAGAACAAGAATTAATTAATTATTTTTTTCCTACATTGCCCTTGGAGTAAATAGTGTTGGAGTATGTGTTCGGAGTATTTATGTGGGATAATAAAAGTTGATATGGTCAATTTCATTGCTAATTAATGCTAAAAGGTGAATTTTTTAATTTGCATTAAAACAAACAAAAGATTACTTATTTTGGACCGGAAGAAATATAATTTTACAATTGGACTCCGGGGAGATAGTAAATATGCAGCCTTACTCTTTTTTCTTTATTTTATCTAAACATGTGTGAATGGAAATGGAGAGAAATGAAAAATTTGAAATGTTTCTTTCACTATTGTATTTTGTCCCTCGTTAAAAAATAGAAGAAAATCCAATAACCTCGAGCAATTAAAATCTTTAAGGAAACAAAATTTTCTGTTGGGCTTAAAGCTTTAATTCTTCTTTATACGTTTTTGTTTTCACTTTATTTTGTCGAAAACTTTTTTCGAATACAGATAACTAACACTCTTATCTTGTACAAAGAGATTGTTTCCGATTGATCGTGGACTATTAGCTAATCCATCCTCGTCAATTTATATGAGTTTTTAAATATAACCCAGATTTACCATTTTCCCAAAGTATCGCCACTCTTTGTATATTTTACCATCTCAAAACAAAATTTTCCAAATGAATATTTAAACAGGAAATTACCTAATTTAAATAAAGCTTATTTCCGACATTTGGCAGGGGATCAAATCCCACCGACCCCAGTAGCCAATACTCAATACTGCATTGTCTTTTTTCCCCTCAATTTAATAATTTGATGACACGCGTCGCCTTGAAACTTTCTCTTTCTGCCCACACAAAGTACACTAATTACTGTGTGATAATGAATGAAAGAGATACCGACCCGACAAAACAAGTACTCCATCCGGTTCACACTAATCAGTTTTCTTTTTTTATTTTGATCTAAAATAAATATTTGTCATAAAAAAAGTATTTAATTATTTTTACAAAATAATTCATATATATATATATATATATATTTTTTTTTCTTCTTTTTTTTATAAATAAAAAATGACAGTTTAGTCATAATAGATATTTTATATATAATTTAATATTTTTTTAATGGACGTGCTAAAAATAAATTGATCACTTATTATGAACCGAAAAGAGTAGATAGTACTCTTATAATTAGGTTTTACACTCGGTGTTCGTTACACGTATTGGAGCCCGCTATACTTGAATTTAGTCAGGGTAAAGCCCCATTCGAGAAAGAGCACTCCCGACTAAGTATTTTTCCATATTCATAGCTTAAATCCGAGATCAATGATTAAAGGAGGAACAATTTCATCCGCTTCACCACATCCTTTAATGATCTCAGTCATACTATTATATAAATTTTAAAGTGAAATGGTATTTGAAAATGGAGTTATGTTTGAACGTGAATATTATTTTGGTATTTTGAAGTTTTGTGAGTTATTTGAGTGAAAGTTTTGAAAAATAATTTTTTGGAACTTTTCAAATTTTCGAAAAATTCCAAAATACATCTTCAAGCGAAATTAAAATTTTTATGGCCAAATACCAATTTCGGAAAAAGTGAAATTTTTTCCAAAAAAAAGGGTGATTTTTTTTATGTCCAAACGAGCTCTGATTTTTTTAATGTCCAAACGAGCTCTAAGTGCCCGTTTGGACATAAAATTTGATGGAAGATTTTTTTATTTTTTTTCCGAAATCAGCATTTGTTCATAAAATTTTCAATTTTCACTTGAAAATACATTTTGGAAATTTTCGAAATTTTGAAAAACTGTAAAAAACTGTTTTTCAAAAATATTCACTCAAATCACTCACAAAACTTTAAAAAATAACCCAAACTGAAATTTTTGTCCAAACATAACTCTAAATTTCAAATGCCATTTTCACTTTTAAAAAAATTTCACCATTATTTCGAGTTTTACAATTCTTATGTCCAAACGCCTACTAAGATTTTAACTATTTTTGGTGACATTAAGCTAAACAAGAAAACAAAAACTAAAAAGATGACACTTTAGCTAATCTCTTCTTTTCTTCTCTCTTCCCTCTTAGCTGTAGCTGAGAACAATCAGAAAGAGTGCGGCCTCTTCTCTTCTTGATATCAGCAATTCCCCAATGCATGTTGTTTTCCTTTTTCTCTGAAACCCCTCTTGTATTTTTCACCCTTATCTCTTTACATATTCATTCAAACACCATCTTCTCCTTTTTACTAGATCCAACAGTCACCACCTCAAAAATTTCAGATAACCGATAACGAAATACCAAAATTTTGTCTAAAAAAAGTATTACCCATATGATTTCTTGAAATATTCTCGTCAAGCTTGAGGAATTATTGTTTTGGGTTTTTGTAAAGGGTAGTGAGAATGAAAGTGACCCAGAAAGAAAAAGATTCAGAAAAAAATATCTGTTGGGATCATCAGATGAGAAGTTCTTCTTCTGGGTCACCACTTGGTTTACAAAATCGAGCTTTGCCTAAATTAATGGTGTCGCTTATCCTCTTTGTTTCTGCCACTTATATTGTTTACACTCTCAAGCTTGTTGATGTTTCCTCTAAACCTTGCAACAGCAACGACGTCGTTTTTACTCGTAACAGTCTACTCCTTCATTCCTCCTCTTTTAATTCCACTAAGTCGATCCAGCCCTTAATTGTTAACGTTGAAGAAAAAACGGGGCTTGAACATATAATTTTCGGCATTGCAGCGTCAGCGAAGCTATGGGAAAAAAGAAAAGATTATATAAAGCTATGGTGGAAACCGGAGGAAAAAATGAGAGGAATTGTTTGGTTAGATAAACCGGTAAAAACGGTAAAAGATGACCGGGGAGCGTTGCCGGAGCTGAGAATCTCCGGCGATACTTCCCGATTTTCGTACACGAACCGACAAGGTCACCGGTCGGCGATAAGAATATCGAGAATAGTTTCGGAGACATTAAGGTTAGGGATGGAAAATGTGAGGTGGTTTGTAATGGGAGATGATGATACAGTATTTGTAACAGATAATTTAGTGAGGATTTTGAACAAGTATGATCATAATCAGTATTATTATATAGGGAGTTTAAGTGAGAGTCATTTGCAGAATATTTATTTTAGTTATAGTATGGCATATGGGGGTGGTGGATTTGCTATTAGTTATCCTTTAGCTAAAGCTTTAGAGAAAATGCAAGATAAGTGTATTCAAAGGTATCCTGGACTTTATGGTTCTGATGATAGAATGCAAGCTTGTATGGCTGAACTTGGTGTTCCTCTCACTAAAGAACTCGGTTTTCACCAGGTTAGTTTGCTTTCCTGTTTTTTCCCCCCCTCTTTCTGAGGTCACGGTTCAAGCCGCTTACAATAGAGCTTGTGGCCCGGCCCTTCCCGGACTCGCGCATAGCAGGAGCTTAGTGTACCGTCGGCCATTTTTGCTCTTTTTGCAGACAATGCATTATACTTGGGGATGAATCTTGAATATATGTTTTTGTGAGTTTAAGTTTTATGTACTGGTAAATCTTCTTAGCAAATCTGATATGACTACCTAAAAAATAGATTAATAACCTACTATAGCTTCTTGTTGTTATCTTTTTCGTCTTCTTGAGCCGAGCCTATCAGAAATAGGCTCTCTACCCCGGGTAGAGGTAAGGTATGCGTGCACACTACCTTACTCAGACCCCACTTGTGGAATTTTACTGCGTGGTTGTTGTTGTTGTAACCTACTATAACTTGTTAAAGTAGATGATGGTGTAAACTTGTTTACACTATGGTGCATATATCTTAAATTGAATTTTTATTTGTATGATTTATTTTTACCATTTTCACATTGCAATGTTCTCTTGAAATAGTTATCAATGTGGGAGAAAAACCTGACAACATCTCACATGGTGGAGTACTTTTCACTGCATTTTCACTATTGGTAGTGTGGTTTTCTTAATGAGTCTTAAAAGACATCACATGTGTGTATCTTGTCACTACAAGTCACTAGAGGAGTCTGGTAATTTTGTGAATTCTGGGACAAGTCAGTATCAATTGTCACATGTGCGCCAAACTCACAGAAGAAGAATGCAAGAGTGGTTGTAGGAGCTTGGAGACTTCTATACTAACTTAAAGATGACATTTTTATGTGAATTCCCCAAATAAAAGAAAGAAAAAAGAAGTTCCTTTAATTTGCAGATTTGAGCTAAATCCGTTTTCTCGGGAGAATGTGGTTGCTTGTATTGTTTTTCTCCTTGTTACTCTTATGATATTCTGCTTGAGTTGTCTATGAGAAGATACTTTTATGTTAATGACAAGTCTGAGTAATTAGGGGCGGAATGCAGTACTTGTGCTGGTGAATGCAGGATTTTACTTTTTTTAATTGAAGGCGTAAAGAAGTTTAATCAGTCGCCATGTTCGGATCTTATCATGTCCTAGATGGGGTCGTTTGTATTTTGTCGCCATAAGTAGAAATACCTTCTAATCTGTGTATTCTTGTTTCAGTTTGTGGCTTGTGCATCTATGAATTTATTGACAATACAGCAGCTTTTAGTTCTTCTGTTTACTGCATCGTGGAAATTGCTGGTCCAGATGTAATTGTGCCTGTGCTTTGTACCTTGTTAATGATTTAAATAAAAGCCTGCTGACTATGACTTTCTTTATTATGGCAACACAGTATGATGTGTACGGGAACTTATTCGGGCTTCTAGCATCACATCCAATAGCACCATTAGTGACGTTGCATCATCTTGACGTGGTGGAGCCAATCTTTCCCAATGTGACTCGAGTGCAAGCTTTACAGCGTCTTACAGTTCCAATGAAGCTCGACTCGGCTGGTCTTATGCAACAATCCATTTGCTACGACAGAGCTAATGGTTGGACCGTGTCAGTATCATGGGGATTTGCAGTTCAAATATTCCGTGGCATTTTGTCTCCCCGGGAGATAGAAATGCCGTCAAGGACCTTCCTGAATTGGTATAAAAGAGCAGATTATACTGCATATGCTTTTAACACGAGGCCAGTTGCGAGGAACCCATGTCAAAAACCTTTTGTGTTTTATTTATCCAATGCCAAAATGGATCCTTACAATAACCAAACAGTGAGCCAGTATACTCGTCATCGAGTTCCTCATCCGGCATGCAAGTGGAAGATGGCAGACCCTGCTGATGTTGATCGCATTCAGGTCCATAAGAAGCCTGACCCACATCTATGGGATCGGGTAAGTTCCTTTAGTTTATTCACTTATTTTTGTTTCATAATCATCAAAGATGCATGTTACCGTAGTATCTCTCGATGGTGTTCTTGGGTTGGGTGGGCATACCTTTACTTATTCCTGTAAAAGGTTGATTTGAACTGATATGCATATAATATCTTATTAGCTAACTGCATGCAAATAGCAAGAAGCTACATTTTGTTCTTTTATATGGATAGCCCCTTCTCATCTTCATATAATGACCGGTGTATATTGCTTTTTGGGCAGTCTCCAAAGAGGAACTGCTGCAGAGTCTTACGCTCAAAGGCGAAAAGCATGGTGGTGGATGTCGGTGTCTGTAGGGAAGGTGAGGTTAGTGAAGTATGACCATATATATGTATGACTCTCAAGCCTTTCCTCTACACATTCTCTCCGTGTATTTTTCTCTCGATTTATTCTCGAATGTATTTCTTCATTTGTTGAATTCACGTTAAAATTTTCTTGGATCCATCCAAATTTAACTTATAGCCACTACATTTAGAAAAAAAAAAAGATGAGCTAATGTAAAATATCCCAAGTATATACTAGATGTCCTTATATGACTACTAGTGTAGCATAGTTCTTTCAGTAAAATTCTGAACTTCATCTCCCTTTCTGGGTTCCTAAAGTCTTCTCTGTTTATTTTTCTGCAATCTCATTTTTCTTCCTTCCTAGTGGCTCCCTCTGGTACAGTTATAACAACATTTCACACTATAACGGTCAAGTTTTATTTGGAACCAATTTTCCATGTTACATTATAATTATGTTCTCTGTAATAGCACTTTACTACTATTTGATTATGAAACACTTACAAATTGATTAAAGGACAGCTTGGTGCACCATGTTTTCGCTATGTGCGGGGTTCGGGGAAGGGCCGGACCACAAGTATTTATTGTACGCAGCGTTACCTTGCATTTCTGCAAGAGGACATTTTCACGGTTCGAAGGCGTGAACTTTCCGCTATGTGCTGGGTTTAGGGAAGGGCCGGACCGCAAGTATCTATTGTATGCAGCCTTACCTTGCATTTCTGCAAGAGAATGTTTCCACGGTTCGAATCCGTGAACTCTGAGTCACAACGGCAACTTTATAAATTGAAAATGATTAATTACATTAAAAGAAGCTTCCATGTGCTATTTAATATTGCTAGTGCTTTCTCCATGGTCTTCATTAATTAAATTTTCAAAGATACCATAAAAACTTTCTCCATTGGAGTGAGGTAATAAATCTAGAATGTACTATAGGGAACTAGAAACTATTACCATAAGTCAATTTCATTTTGTGAGTAAACAAATCTATCTCTTACACAAGGGTACTTTTTATGTATTATATTATAATTATTGTATGTTTTATAATGAGTTTGTCAAAGTAAACTGGACTTTGCAATATTGGACCCTAGTCTTTTGGATGCTTATTTCCCCCCTTAAAAACAACATTTTCTCCTTTTGAGTCAAAGTCGGTTCTTGATTCCCACCTATTGCTAATGTTTAAAGGCTTATTAAATGATAATTACAAATAAGTATGATAATTACAAATAAGTATGGAAATTTTAACTATAAAATAAAACTTATAATTCTAATTTAAAAATAAAAGATTTTTTTTTAATTTTACGTATAACACAAAATAATAACTATTAAAAGTATTGGTTATTTTTTAAAGAAATAATAAATGGCTTCTCTATTAAAGTATTTATATCTAAACATTTAAACCAAATAATGAAAAGAAACAAAACATGGAAAAGAAATAGGAAAATATAAAAATGTTGGTGTACCTGGTACCTCAAGGACAAAACCATCTTCACATCTAACCTTTAACCAGTGGGCCGCCTAATCTTTTAGTGCATTTAGTGTATAGCACCGTTAATAAGGGCGCTATACCTGTGTACTTTTTTTTTTTTGTATAGCGCCCAGTTTCGACAAAAATTACCGTTAAGGTATAGCGCCCAGTTTTTGGGCGCTATACATACTTTGATACTCTTTTTTTTCCCCACCTATTATTGTTCTACATATCCAAAATAACCATATTTTGGTTCCGGACTCCTTATTTTCCCCCTTAAAAACAACATTTTCTCCTTTTGAGTCAAAGTCGGTTCTTGATTCCCACCTATAACATCAATCATTTTTTTCTTTTTTTTTCTTTAAAGAAATAGAATATGGGAGCATAGTGTTTAGTAAATTAATGAAAATGGTGTCTCAATCGAGAAAAGTGAATCTTGAATTCATTATTCAGAAACATAATATGTCTTGGTCAGGGTCAAAATGAAGATGTGGGGACACTCACCTACTCTTTGACACTAGTTTGAATTATGACCTTTTGATTATTTGCTTTTCCCTTTGGTACAATATTTTTTAATTTTACAATAGGAAAGTACGGAGAACATTTGTTTTCTTTCGTTGCGATATATGTTGCGCGGAATCTATAAAATGATGTCGCACTCGTATCGGATCCTCAAAAAATATACTATTTTTGGAGGATTCGACACGTATCTGGCACAATTTTCGGAGAGTTCGAGTAACATAGATTGTGATCACCTTACTGCCTTGTCTTTTATTCTGGTTTTATATGGCTATTTTTGGAGGATTCGACACGTATCTGGCACAATTTTCGGAGAGTTCGAGTAACATAGATTGTGATCACCTTACTGCCTTGTCTTTTATTCTGGTTTTATATGGCTTTTTGGTAGTGTCATTTTTTGTCTATATGTTTATTAATGTGGTGCTAATGCTTTCCTGAGCCGAGGGTCTATTGAAAATAACCTCTCTATCTTCAGAAGGTAAAGATAAGGTCTGCGTACGCGTTACCCTTACCGAACCCCAGGGTGTGAGATAATACTGAATATGTTGTTGTTGTAGAGTACGGGGATGCCATTGACATCCTATTCAAAATTGGATCCACTAAGCGTGCGTTTGGTGATTATTTTGTGGACTAAAATAGATATAGTTTTCTTTGTTGTATTGTGTGAAGTGGCATAAAGTCAAAGCTAGTGGTTTGTGTTAGGTTAAATTAGTGAAAAGGGAAAGTGGGGGTGTTGTTTTGTCACTTAACTTGGATTTTAGTGACAACTATAGCTGCAAAAACACAACATAGGGACATGATCTGGTCCAACTGCATTAACATTAAGACAAGATCTAAGATTTGTGCTAGGAAAACGTGATATTTCCCACCCATTTGGCCTTAGATTTTGGGCAAATCTTTTCAAAAAAATAAATAAATTGAAAACATTGTCAGCTCATAGATCATGATCACAAAGGGGCTTATAATACTCCACGACTTTCTTATGTTATGGGATCTCGAAGACTTAGTTTAGCTGCCAACTCTAGTCGGCAATTCAAAAAAATTGCGCTACCAATTTTTGGTGAATTATTTCTTCCACTCATAAAAATTTCAAGTTCTTTTCAAATAACACGTACGTTCAAATGCAATTTTAACTTTCAAAAATTATTATTTTACACAATTTCAAATATTTTTTTTCAAGTTTCAATTAATTTTTTGTCCAAACACTAGTTTAGGTGCATCCTAGGTATCAACTAGTCTCCTTTCTTTTCTTTTAATGTTAACGTAGCTTGAAAGACAAAATATAATACGTTATGCCACCTACAGCTTTGCAAATGTAGCAGAGAAAGCACAACTATAATTTATTAAATACCATAACATTCATACATCATCCATCATCAGCACATTACAACACGAACGAAAATAAATAAAGAAATCAACCTAACTTGCCCAAGAGGGTAAATCCTTCACAATACTTATATTCATCAACCATATCATCCGTAAAATATACGTTGTCAGTGGCGGATTTTATCAAGGGGTGTTAAAATATAAAGAGTTAGTTACATCGAAAAATTAAGGGGAGTCAACATATAGTAAATATAAATTAAAAAAAAAAATACTTAGCAATATAGTGTAATTTTCCGGCGAAGTGGTGTCACTTGACACCCCTTGGTTCAATGTGGCTCCGCCACTGTATATTTGTATTGGTGAAAAATAAATAATACACGTGGAATTACATTTAGCTGACATGGCATGATACGTGAATCAATAAGAAGATGACAACTGGATTATTACATACAATTAAAAGATGTACGAGTTACAAGAGGTACGAGCAAATCACTCACGAGATGAAAGGACAACATATGCTCGAGCCTAGATTGTTCAGTGAAGAGACACTGGCGAAATGAAGCAAGAAAGTAAAAATGGAAGATTCATGAACCTTCAATTAATAAGGAGAGTGAATAAAAATCGTTACAGAATCTTCATGAATAGTTACAATTACCAATTATAACGGATCATTAATGCCGTTAAAGCTCATAATGACTTAGCCATAAATGGAAGGAAACGTTATATTTGTAAACCTCTATATAAGGGAAGAGAATTTTACTTGTAAAGGCACATTCTGACTTGTATTGGAATACCATTATTTTCTTTTGCTTTCAATCAATTATTTCAATATCTTTTGTCAAGTTTATTTCCTTTCGTATAATTGAGAAAGTAAGGAATTTCTTGGTTATCAGTAACCCGAGTTCTTCTAAAAATAGGCTTTGACCAAGAATCTTATTTTTTGGTAAACAAATTGATTCCCTTGCCGGGATTCTAATAATCTTTTTACTTTCCAAATCTTTCTTTCTCACAACTAAATCATGTCAACTGTCAACGATAACAACTAATAGGTGGGAGGAACTCCAGTTCCTTCAACCCAGGAATCTCCACGCAATTCTCGAGAAGAAACACCTGAAAGATCTGCATCCCACACAAATGAACAACACAGAGATGAGCAGACCGTTAAGTAAGATGCCATGAAGAAATTGATCGGCGGACATGTGAATAATGCTCTCCAAGCTTTTGTGCGAGGATTGCCGATTGTACCACCAACTCCTCCGCCAAATAATACTACAACTATGGAAAATTCACACTCGGGGCTTGCTAATTCAGAAAGCAGGGGAACTCCCAAAGAGTCACGTGATGGGAGACCAGGTACACGAAATAATTCTGATTTACAAAATTTGCTACTAACTTTGCAGAAATAGGTGAAAGAACAACACGACCGCATTGAGCAAATACCTGTCGTACCACCTGTAATTAAGGGAGTGTATATTGATATATTCACAACAACCTTGAAAACCAAGTGCAGCTCCACTGCCCATTCCTAAAAAGTTCAAAATGCATGACATCCCAAAATATGATGGAACAACTGACCCACGAGATCACATAAACGCATTCACCACAGGCATGAAAGGCAATGATTTGACCAAACAAGAGATTGAGTCAGTTTTAGTCAAGAAATTTGGAGAAAGACTCACGAAAGGGGCATTAACATGATATTCTTTTTTACCAGATAATTCTATTGATTCTTTTGCTGAGCTCGCAGATTTATTTATAAAAGCATATTCGGGATGGAAGATATCTTCAAAGTAAAACAAGGGGGGTGTTGAGTTAATCAGGGAATTTGTGGATAGATTCCAACGTGAAAGAATGATGCTTCCGCGAGTGCCTGATAACTGGGCAGCCATGGCGTTTGCAAGTAATCTGAATGAAAAAAGTTCAGAATCCAAGAGAAGACTCAAGGAAAGTTTACGAGAATTCCCTGCACCAACATGGAACGATGTATATAACAGATACAACACCAAACTACGGATTGAAGAAGACATCGTTGCACAGTCAAGGGTTGATGAGAGATCAGGTTCGAGGCAGTCAGAACCTGAAAAGAGGTCCGGTAAAAACAGGTACAAGCCTTATATAAGACCCACAAGGCGAGACGCAAGGTCCAAGCCAGAGAATGTACGATATGACCATAGATTAAGGAATAGAGATGCAGGGCCATCATCATCTAGTTTCATAAAAGAACGAGATGTACGTGATAGGGATACCAACACGAATGCAAGGATTGAAGATTATAGTTTTAATGTTAGTACTTCTGAGTTGGTAGTTGTTCTAAAGAGTATGGGAGATAAGGTGCGTTGGCCAAAGGAAATGAGATCAAACCCAAGCAGAAGAAATCTAGATTTCTGGTGCGAGTTTCATAACGACCATGGCCATAAAACAACAGATTGCATATTGTTACAAGGTGAAGTAGAACATTCGTTAAAGCAGGGATACTTAACAAACCTGTTCAACGAGAAAGGTAAACAATCTTACGTGAAAAATAGACAAGAACCTCCAAAACCTCAATCTCCAAAAAGAACAGTAAACGTGATAAGCGGGGGAGAAGAAGTCAACGGTGTAACGTACACAACTGCAAAAAAGACGTCGAAATTCATAGTAACCCACGGGAAGCGAGTTCGTCAAGTTTTAGAGGAAGATAGCATAACATTTGATGATGCAGATGCGGATGGCTTGATGATTCCTCAAAATGATGCACTCGTAATATCTTTACTTATACATGATACTAATGTAAAACGAGTTTTGATCGATCCATGTAGCTCCGTGAATATTATTCTGTTGTGAGTGGTGAACTAAATGCAAATTGGCGACAAGATGATACGAAAAGCATGTTTCTTATCTGGATTCGATAATTCAACCATTATTACGAAGGGGGAGATAGTGCTAACTACATTCGTGGAAGTTGCCATCAAAGAAACAAAATTCTAAGCAATAGACACGGACATGGCCTATAATGTGATTCTTGGGAGGCCATGGATTCATGACTTGGATGTTGTGCAATATACGTTACATCAAGTTATTAAGTTTCCTTCAAAATGGGGAATTCAACAAATTCGAGGAGATCAACAGGTTTCTAAGAATATCAATTCAGTGGTGCAATCACACAAAGAAAGCATTGATACAAATGAGAATTTCATGGAAGACGTGGTAAATCAAATCTCATCTGAAAATGTATCAAAGTAAACAAATATGGATTCAAGACTGGATGTCATTCAAGAACCGGATGAGAATGAAAACACCAAAACAACAATTGAAGAACTCGAAATTGTTGTGCTATTCGAACAATGGCCAGACCTAAAAGTTTATATTGGAGCAAAGCTGAGGTTAGTTGAATATTTAAAAGCTAAGCCGATTGTTTTGCTTGGTCGCATTAATACCTCCAGAGGTGATGACTTATAAATTTAATGAAGATCCATCATACGTACCTATCAAGCAAAAGAAAAGGAAGCAAGACTCTTTCAAAAATCAAATGATTCAGGATGAGGTCATGAGCGATTGAGTTTTTAGATGCATATTCAGGTTATAATAAAATAAAGATGGATCCTTTAGATGAAGAAAAAACTTCGTTTATTACGAACATGGGACTTACTGTTACAAAGTCATGCCTTTTGGTTTGAAAAACGCTGGAGCCACATATCAAAGGTTGGTGACCAAGAAGTTTCAAGAACACCTGGGGAAGACTATGGAAGTATATATTGATGATATGCTAGTCAAATCTGCACGAGCAGAAGATCATTTTCAAAATCTTTCAAGTACCTTCGAGATCCTCCGCAACTATAATATGAAATTAAACCTAGAAAAATGTGCCTTCGGCGTAGCTTCAAGTAAATTTTTAGGTTTTCTTGTATCTAACAGAGATATTGAAGTGAACCCTGCACAAATCAAATCCATTGAAAAAATTAATGTACTCACGAGGAAAAAAGAGGTACAAAGATTGACAGGGAGGATAGCAGCTTTGGGAAGATTTATTTTCAAGTCTTCGGAGAAAAGTTTCAAATTCCTTTTAGTGCTAAAAAAGTAAAATCAGTTCGAGTGGATTGAAGAATGCCAACAAGCCCTAAAAAATTTAAAGGTATATTTGTCAAATTCTCCTTTGCTGGCTAAACCAAAAGATGGAGAGAGGTTCTTTGTTTACCATGGAGTTTCAAAAATGGCTGTAAATGCAGTTTTGGTACAAGAAGATAAAGGTAAACAATCTCTAATTTATTATGTCAGTAAATCTTTGTTGGATGTTGAGACTCGATGTCCTCACCTAGAAAAACTTTCTTTAACATTAGTTATGACATCTAGAAAGTTGAGACCTTATTTTCAATGCCACCCTATTTCCGTAGTAACTGCTTATCCTCTAAGGAATATATTGTATAAACAAGAATTGTCAGAAAGATTAGCTAAATGGACAATAGAATTCAGTGAGTATGATATCATCATGTACCAACCTAGAAATGCAACAAAATCACAAGTTTTAGCAGACTTTGTAGCGGATTTCAACACCGAAATAGTTCCTGAAGTAGAAAAGGAGCTGCAAGTATTCACCGTATCTAATCCAAGTACATGAACTCTATTTACTGATGGCTCCTCAAATGTTAAAGGAGCAGACTTAGGCATTGTTTTAATTCCACCTTCGGGAAAAAGTATAAGACAAGCAATTAAATGTTACCCCATTACTAATAATGAAGCAGAGTACGAGGTTGTAATTGCATGGTTAGAACTGGCACGAGAACTCTCTATAGAGCAAATCGTAATTAAAAGTGATTCTCAGCTGGTAGTCAACCAGATGCAGGGGACTTACATAGCTAGAGAGGCATGAATGAAGCAATATTTGGAAAAGGCACGAGAATTGATCACACGATTTTAATCTTGAAATTTGTACAAATACCCAAGGAAGAAAATATGGAAGCAGATGCATTAGCTAATCTCGATTGAGTTATGGAAATCACAAATGCAGAAAATGCAATCGTAATACATTTGTTTCATTCAGCACTGAACTAGGATAAAAATGAGATAAGTTTCAATAATCTTACTTGGGACTGGAGAAACGAACTTGTTAATTTTTGCAGTATGGGACCGTACCTGAAGATTAAAAAAAAGTCTCATCTACTTGGACGAAAGGCTGCCCGTTACGGCCTAATTCGAGGAAATCTATATCGAAAAATATTCGGTGGACCTTTAGCAAGATGCCTTAGACCTGCTCAGATAGAGTATGTGATGAGAGAAGTACACAATGGACATTATGGAAATCACGCAGGAGGAAGATCATTGGTAAAAACTTTAATTAGAGTAGGGTACTATTGGCCGAAAATGGAAGAAGATGCAGAACATTTTGTAGCAAAATGCGATAAATGCCAACGATATGGCAATAACATGCATCGCCCAGCAGAATTATTGCACACGGTTATTTTTCTGTGGCCATTTATGAAGTGGGGAATGGATATCGTGGACCTCTGTCGCAAGCTAAAGGAAAGATACAATTTTTGTTAGTGTTAACAGATTATTTTTTCAAATAGGTAAAGGCAGAAACTTTCAAACAGGTACGGAAAAAGGAAGTCAATGAATTAAAAGCGAAACATTCCGATTCGGTGTGCCAAAAGAAATCGTATGTGCCAAAAGAAATCGTATGTGTTGTTAATAAGATTACTTAGCAAAAAGTTTCAGTTTGGTTCTAAAATAAAGAATCAAAGCTACCAAGTCAATCAAAATAAATTCAATAATGCAACAAAGAGTTACACTGAATAAATACCATAAAATTCTTACATCATCAGTCAGCAGGCAAAACAAATAAATCAACTTAAATAATTTGCAAAAATAATAAATAACCAAACTTGAAAAGAAACAATATAACTCCTCATGAATTATCACATTGATGGTTTGACACAAGTTGACAGAGAAAAAGGACTTTGTCACAATCTAAGATTTAAAAATTCAATTTTTCCATCTTCAAGATTGTAAACCCTCATATCTGTTACAAAATCATCTTCCTCTCGTCGCTCGATGGAAATCGTACTTCAAGACGGCCATCGCAGCTCTTCCGCTGCGATAGCCAACGACACGTGTCCTTGGGAGCCAAAGGCCCTTACTGCGGGTCGGCAAGCGGACGGCGGGGTCCTTAAACTCCATCCAATCATTGATAAAATATACGTTATTAGGCTTGACTCCTGTAAACTTAAAGGAGTCAATAGAACTCACTCCACAAAAAATGGTTGAATCTCCCAAGTTGTTAATCTCCTTCGATTGATCACCTTTGACTACATGTAATTCGTAAACTTTAATTTTAGAGGTCTGACCACTATGTCCGTGCCTATATCGGGCAACAAATAATAGCTCACCAGATACCTAGATATAAGTGATCGAAATATTGACGAAACATATTATCCTTCAGGGGAAAAAGAATTTGTGGCTTAATATTTGGTTGAGGAATGCTAGGTCCTGCACTGTCAAAACCCCAAACTTCGCAATCATTAGTGGGCGTTCGGACATAAGAATTGTAAAATCCCGTAAGAAAGCAAAAAAAAAAGTTCTAAGTGAAATGATATTTAAAATTTAGAGTTGTATTTGAATATGAATATAATTTTGGGTTGTTTTCGAATTTTTGTTTATCGAAAAATTTCAAAATTCATCCTCAAGTGAAAATTAAAATTTTCATGGCCAAACACCGATTTCGAAACAAAGTGAAAAAAGTTTCATGGCCAAACGGGCCCGTAAGAGCTATTGGACATAAAATTTTCCCTTATAGTAATTCGTAGACGCTACTACCAGACCCATTTTTTGGGGAAACATCACTTTTAGCCCGGAACCAAAACTATTTACACTTAGTAGCCATAAAATATCAACTTTAAGATGAGTAGCCAGCATAAGCAATGGAACTTGGGGCAAAAGCACATCATCGCCAAGAGGTACAAACGACACCAAAAGCAACGAAATCTTCAATCACTTTAACACGTTTTGCAATAAGAGTTGGGAGATCGTAAGATAACTCTGCCCACTTCGCCATAGCGCATAGAAAGAAAGACGATGTGAGCCTGGCTTCTAGGTTAAAGAACAGCACACAATGTAAAGTAAGACTGTGTATAATAAACCCTTGTGGTCCTGCCCTTCCCTGAACCCACATATAGCGAGAGTTTAATCTACCGGACTGCCCTTTTACACAACTGAAAAACCACAATTCGTGCTTTGTTAACAACTTAAAAAAACATACTACACGACATAGGATACAAAATAGAAGTTATTTTAACAACATAAATCTTCTATTTTTCATAGAAGTATTTATTTTCGCAATTCTAGGAAGCTCAGTACTTCAAGTGAGATATGTGTTGTTTTAAAAAGACTAAAATGTTAAACACGAGACACTTTGATTTATTTTACACAGACATGCAAAGGAAAGCAACCTAATAGAGAAATTACAAGTAATGCAAGACGATGGTTTACATCCTTGTTTCGGGCATAAATTATGTTGGGATTGGGAAATTTTTACAATGTACAACCTATGCGCCACAGAAAAACAGAGGGGAGTGGAGAAGAGAAAAACTAACAAGAAATACAATGAAATAAATTTACTTGAGAAAAAAAAAACATTATTCTAGTCCTCATCTTCTTCATCGTCATCATCATCAGCACCAATATCATCCCCTATATCTTCCAGCAATTTATCTACATCTTCACCTAGCTCTCTTAGCCTATTGCCAAGTTTGTCCACTTTGCTCTGTTCTTGTCCGAGGCAGACGAGCAAATCATTCAGTTCAGCTTCACTCTCCTTCAAAGCTTCTTCCCTTGCTTCTTCCTTTAACGCTTCAATGTCTCCACTCTTTAAAGCTTTTACTTCTTTTTCTAGTCGGAAGTTGGCCTGTTCCAGACTGTTGTATGCATCAGACAAGCTTTTAAGATCAGATTCCGTCTTCCCAGCTAAGTTTTTATACGTTGAAGCTTCCGATTCAGCTTTGGCCTTTTCTGCCTTTAGCATCTCTATACGTTGAGAAGCTTCTTGAAGATCTCTACGCATAGTCTCCAGTTGAACTCTATCTGAGCCCCCACTGACTTTACGCTCAAGAGGGGATGAGTTGTTCCCACCAGTTTTTGCCAGATCCTCAGCCAAAGTAGCATTCCGACTCAAAAGGTCCTTTTTTGCAGAAAGCGGAGCAGGTGAATATTGTCAGAAAAGCAAAGGTATGAAGCAAAATGGAAGGAGTACTGCATACATGAATCCCAACTATACATAAAACAGAACGAAGAAAGCTGCTCGAATTATGAAATGTTGGTATTCGTAGGGTCTCCCAGGTTGCATTGGAGGATAGGTGCACACATGACTAGTATAATCCTATGAATTACTTTACCTTTCTTAAGTTGTCGTCTGTACATGATACAGTAATTTTTAATCATAAAGAATAAAGATGGCTAAATTAGTGAAAAATGCCATGATAGTTTTTCTCAAGTAAATTAAATATCAGCAGCTTTGATTTTCCTAGGAACTTTGTCGTGCAACCGAGACCCCCAACTGTGCAGACAAAACCATATGCAGATATACAAATAGTGAGAAGCAAATAAATCAATGTTTGTATTTCATGGAAAAGTACA
Organism: Nicotiana undulata; assembly: GCA_005239495.1. Lineage (NCBI taxonomy): Eukaryota > Viridiplantae > Streptophyta > Magnoliopsida > Solanales > Solanaceae > Nicotiana > Nicotiana undulata. The sequence continues at coordinate 183,591 of ML249111.1, forward strand.
TTTAAACATAAGTTACCCCAAAGGTCCTTACCTGTATCTCATGGCATTGCTTCTCAACAAAAGTCTTCAGCCGCTTGATGTAGTCAACATCATTTTCCCCCCTCTTTTGTTCAAGTTCTGCAGGTACAACTGTCACCTGGGTCTTTGGGCTGCTGTAAGCTTCTACTATCTTTTCTCTAATATCAGCCTCCAAGCGCTTCATAAAATAGACGAATGGAGAATCAAATACTGATGTAAGCATAGGATGGTTCTCATTCTTCTGATCAGATGATTCATTTCCGACATCTTCAATCTCAGCCATACTAGCAGCAGTAGATCTTGTCAGTGGCTTACGTGGCAAAAATGGCTTAGCAGATGTGAAAAGAGAGCTTTTCTGCATTTCATCAAACTTTAAGAAATATGAAGTAAGCCCAACTTTTTGGCTTATGGCATCAACTATGCTAAAGGCATCCCTTCCACTAGCATTGCTTTTGTTGTAGATTACACATTCTCCTAATAGTACTGCAGCCAATCCCCTTACACATACAGTTGTGGTAGGATTTGAGACCAGCTCCAGCAAATACGTCAGGTGAGGGCGTGAATCAAGGAAGCATTGCACCGCATTTGGACAATCAGAAAGCCAAATAATTAGCAGTTTCAGGATAATGGGCTGAACAAACACATTCTCAGATGTGCTTGTGCTTGATTTTCCATCTTTGCTTTTCATAGAAGAGGCAAGAGCCAGATACTTCACCATACGGTGTAACAAAGGCTCAGGGCCTCCTAGAGTGGGCATAGGTGCTTCAAGTTGAATTTGCAGAACCTGCAATTCACTTATATGTTATATATAACCAAAGAATAAGGTAGACAAACTTCTATATCTTATAGTATTTCTTATAACAGAAACAGCAGCACAGTCCAGCATGACTGTTCTCCTAAATATAAGGTGTATCTTGCTATATCTATAAAACATAAATGAATTCTAGCTCCACAAAATATAATGGTGCAGAGCAGAGAGCACACTCGACTAGTAGCCTGTTTGGCCAAGCTTTTCCAAGTTTTTTTCCAAAGTTGAAGTGTTTGGCCAAGCTTTTAGAAGAAAAAAAGTGTTTTTGAGTAGAAGTTGAAACTGAAAAAAGTAGCTCTTTTGAGAAGCACTTTTGAGAAAAATACACTTAGAAGCACTTTTTAAAAGCTTAGCCAAACACTAATTGCTGCTTAGAAGTGTTTTTCAAATTAATTAGCCAAACACAAACTGCTTCTCACCAAAAGTACTTTTGAAAAAAAACACTTCTCAACATAAGCTGATTTTTCCAGCTTGGCCGAACAGGCTATAGAACTGATAGCAACAATAACAATATAGGTGCTGAAAAAGACTTTGACAACATTGCTCAAGGATGAAAATATCTTTTTCCTTTTTGTTCATGTGTGTAAAAAACTTTATTTTATAAAGGAAAACATCTCTGGATGGTGGGAGGAACTTTACATACCTTTTCCTTGCATTGGTTATTACCCTTGATGACATGCGAAAGAACACTGGCAGCTCTAGAACAAGTCTGCATATTTAAAAGTTAACATGCTGAATCTATGACAAAATGACAATTAATGCTCCGAGTATACATATCAACTCCTGAACCAATAGACATGTGCTAACAGAGGGAGAAACACCAAGAGTCAAAAACTTTTAAGACAATCATTCGACACATTTTGTAAACCGGGATTTTCCTTTCTTTGACATATTTTAGGTATTTCATGATTCACGTGCTGGTGGGAAGTGGGTTTAGCGGTTCTGGCGTTCTGCTAAGAAAAGATGATCGGAAGCATGGAGAACAACAAAAATGTGTAATCCTCTAGTGCATAGCAGATACAAGCCCAGAAATAATGATAATTGTTAGTAAAATGATAATATACTCATAAACAAATAACAGGTCAATTTTCACCTCTAATTTCGAAAAACACACAATCTTCTAATTCTTGGAAAACAAAATCGAAACTGAAAGAAGTGGGTATTTTGGAACAGGACAAGCAATATATAAACTTTAACTACACATGAGCCTTTCAAAATACTAGCTCCATTTTGATTAGTAAGAAGATTAAGAGCAAATACGTTTGGATAGCGTATTACATTAAGTTAGTAAATAAGCATCACAAATGTCTGGTTTAAAATTTGAGAAAATGAATTTGTTTCCTTAGAGCACATTATATCAAGATTGAAACAAAGTATATTGCCTAACAAAAATTATGGACCAAATTATATCCTTTCGTTTTACAATTTGATATAATCTTTTTTTTCCTCCTAATAAGTAATCTGATATCATCTTTCTTCCGCATTCAACTCAGTAAAAATGATGTCTACAATCTTTATTAGTTTACTATGTTTAACCTTCTAAAACTTAAGTATTATAGTTGTCTTTCTTATGGATTTTCTACTTATACAAATGATATTAAAGAAGTACATCGCAAGCAATTTACATCTTATGTCAGGTACTGAACGTCAATTGTTTCTACTCCACGAACCGAAGGATTATGTATCAGGTATCATGGGAACTGGATGAGTCTAGTGTCCTAAATCAAACAATAGTCTTGCAGATGTGAAAAACTACAAACCAACAACGATCAAGCGCAGAAGTGTCTATTTTGCATTTTTTTTATAACAAAGTGTCTATTTTGAAAATTATCAGAGAACCATCGAGAAAGTGTATAAAACCCATGACATTACCTCAAGATCACCTTCGTTTTCACCTGTGGTAAGACCATGTAGAAGCATGCTGCCCCCAAAAAAAGGAAAAAGAAAAAAAAAGAGAAAAAAATGAGGGTTTGAGATATGAAGTCATCTGAAGCAAATTAAGCGTTCCTTTCCTTTTATCTTTTTGCTTTTTTATTTTGAATTTTGAATTTGTTGTGCGTATTTATGGGATGAGGGGGGTGTTTAATGGATACTTTTATTCAATGAGAAGACATTGTAAATACTCTAAAAAGAAGAACTAGGAAGTAAAAGTTTCAGCAGCATAGATTACCTTCCAAATGACATGTTAGCATCCTCCTCAAAAGGGGCATAAATCATTGATTGTGGCTGAAGAATTAGAGTAGATGCCAACATTGTCTGGCCATCTGGATTTTGCTGCACCGATCACACAGAACATGCTTTGGAACATGTACATTTCAAGAAAGCATAATGCAGAACTAAAGTTCCAAAAAAGAGATAATAAAGAAAGGGTTGTTTATGACATCGTTCTAAAAAATTGTAACAACCAACTACTTGAAATATCTAACCTAATTAAGCAAGAACTCAGTTAAGATGCCAACCTGACAGAAGTTCTTAAAAAGATAGTCAGCTGCCATGAATTCTTGCTTACTTGAAGTACGCAAAAGTATCCGGAGGACAGAATTCAAAGCAGGCTCCAAATCTGGTTCCTCTCCGAGCCTTTTGCTTGCAAGTTCTTCAAGATTCTTAGGGTGATTCGCAATCAGATCACCGATGGAATGAAGTGCCTGACAGTGATGAAAGCCGTGCTGAGGATAAAGTTTCAAGAATCCACTAGCTATAGCAGCAATTATACTGAACAATGTTCACTCTGTTATAGTGTAAATGGAATTCGCAGAAGAGAAGTCTTAGTAACCATCATATCACCTCATCCCCTAACACTCTTTTCTTGATTTTGCCTATCCTACTATCGAAAGTGCAGAAAGAAACCATGAAAGTTGATTAACTAGAAAGAAAGCCATAGATTTGAAGGCATCAAGAACTAGTCAACTCACCATACAACGCACTGGAACTGGAGCCCATTGGCTTTCAACTCCCAACATGAAGAGATGGTCCAAGACCTTTTTCTACAATTCAATCAGATAAAGGTCAGGAAGATGATGCGGCAATCCAAACATAAGCAGTCTCACATTAAAGAACAAACCTGAACCAAGACTGTTTTATTAGTCAGCTTATTTGCATCTCTGCCAGGATCAGTTTCTGGGCCACCCATGATTAGCAAATTAATGGTTTCTAGCACACTGAGTAGATTAATTGTCTACTGGCAATCAATTGAGGCACAAGAAAAAATGAGAAGAGACCAGTAAGGCTTAGATAAGGCATAGGTACAGCAGTAAATCATATCAGCAGCCCATTTAATATATACAAAAAAATGAAAGAAGAAAAACAAATGGATTTTGGGTTTAACCTTCTGTTGTGTAAATCTGTAGGTGGTCCCTCTGAGCTTCAGAATTGATAACAACTGATCAAAGCCCATCGTCTCCCTAAGTAATACCTGCAATAGATTCATAGTAAATACTAGGAACATAAAAATTATATGAGTAATGAACACTAGGGATGCACTCAAGCAGAAACCTGATTTGACGCACTATTGCGGAGGAGATTGTTCAGCAGTTCAAGACAGTCCTGAAGAATTCCACAAAGAAAGCAACAAAAGGTTTCCGTTAAATGTTCAACAACAAAGCAGTGATCAGGATCAAGTAAATATTACTGTAACACATGTAATGTAACCAGATGCAAGTGTACTGTAACACATGTAGGCAATTTCTAGAAACCATGAACTACTAAGATTTACAACAAAGAACGAAGGTGTTTGAATACCTGAAATAAGTAAGAATACGACGAAAATTCTACCCAAATAATAAATTGAAAAAGTAAAAAAGGCAAGAGAATGACAGACGACACAAGTTCAAAACTTTTGAACAAACTCCAGCATCATTACTCATTAGCCATTCTTTAGGTGTATTGCTCTAGCTTGAGTGCTTCCATGCCCGGTAATGAATTGAAATCAATTTGCTTGGTTGAAGGAGAAGGGAAAAAAAAACAAAGCCGAACTATTGAAAGAGATTCAAGATAATTCAACAAAAAGCAGCTGCTTCACCTAAAGATACGGCTCCTAGGACATTAACGGAAAAAAAGGAGAAACCAAATTAGAAAAGATTTAAAGGAGTGCTTTATCATAGATATGGTTCAGACTAAGTACGCCTAATGAAGTGGAAAAGGCCTATTATGTTTCCAGCAGCAAGCTATGGTCTCAAGACCTGGACTAGGCATCTCATAGAAAACATCAGGCCCCTCCCCCTCTTTCACTTAAAATATCTTTATCATGTGAAGCTATTTGGATAAAGAGCAGTGAGCAAGATCCAAAGCTCAATACAGAGGCCAATTCTCAGTTTAGAGATAGATTAAAAGCTCTCCCCACTACCCGGGGAGGGGGGAGGGGGGGGGGGGAAGAAATTTTAAAGGACGATAGTAACAAAGAAAAGAAACTAAGAAAGACTAGCAATTTATCAACAAAGCAAAATTGCTTCTCATCACCATTAAGTCAATAGGGTAAAATAATAAGTCATTGAGTTCCCTTAACCCAAAAAGAAAAGAAAAGGAGGAGGTAAATCATGGAGTATCAAGTAAGAAAACAGCATATATTTGTATATTTTGATTTTCTCTTGAAATGTTGACTACAACAACAACAACAACAAACCCAGTAGTTTCCCATGAGTGAGGTCTGGGTTACTCTTGAAATGTTGACTGATAACCAATATCAAGAGTTGCTCAGTTACAAAAAAATTTACTCAAATCAGCAAGAATTTTGACTGAAGAAACCCTAAATATTTTAATGACAGTTTAAGTGAATTGAGCACATGATCACTGAAAAATCATTTGCGCCCCCCTCCAGATAGAGGGGGAATGGAACATCAGAGTCATCTCAGTTCTCCTATTTTTATTACTCCACAAAAAACATTTTAGACTTAAGCGTAAGATCACTTATCCAAACCTGCACAACAACTCCTCCTTCTGAACCTCCCTCCTCTTTTATAATGCTGAATATCTTTTCGAAAGCACCTTCAAAGACCACGATTTTTTGAATTTGCTGTAGATTGTAAAGGAGTTAGCCATGTTAGGCCACAAACTAAAATCTGAAGAAAGATTTTTTTTAAAAAAATGGGGGAGGGCAGCCACCAAGTAAAGGAAGCAGTACTTACTTCAGCTTCACGTGTCAAATAAGTTAGAAGTAACAGTGCCTCATTTCGAATGACCTTCAAGACATGCCAAAGGTCAGAATCCCACAAAGACGAAGAGCATAAACAATTTTAACATTTCCCAGTTCATACCTCACGATCCATAAGCATATCCATCAGCCGTGTGATACCACGGGGAATGGTAAGAATAGCTTCCTGTAACCTGAACATTATTTCAGCATGCCGTTCCCGCAAAATGGGTTTAAAAAGGATGAATACTTGTAATAATATGTAGAGATAGTACTAAAGATACCTTTGTGGAGAATTAGTTAGGAGGGCTGTCAAAAGTTGAAGTGTATAGTATCGTACATAGAAATCCTCCTCTGACTGCGAGGGTATTAGTTCAGCCAGTCGCAAAGAGATTATTCACTATACAAATAAAAACAAAGCAAGAATATCCTTACCAACAAACTTAAGAGAAGAGAGATATTATCTACTTCTCTTGAAAGCAAGTCACTATTCATCAAAGCTGGTTGAACCTCATTCATGGGCCCCTTTGCATGATCAATTGGAGTTAAGGCACTGACAAGAGTTTCCAGAGCCCCCCTGACCTTCAAGCACCAAATATGAGTAACTTTTAGTACCAAGTGAGATGAGCAAGGTAACAATGTTGCATAAAACGTGCATCAATAGGCAAAAAAAAGGAAGATTTTGTCATTTGCCATCAATGGAAATAAAGGATCATTTCAGTAAAAATTTGTCGTTGTGTATATATTTTTTCATAAAGTAAGAAAGTAGTAGGCTTTTTTATGGAAGGATCAACCAGAAGAATCATGAATTGCACTAAATCTTTCAAAAGTAAATACCTTGTAGTCCCTGAATAAAATAAAATAAAAGGTAAATACTTTGTTGTTTTCAACATGAAAAAAAGGTTCCACCAACATTGCTGAGAAAGTAGCACAAAGTTTTAAGTCGGAGATAGCGTCTAACAAGAATAGTTCTTTACAGCAGAAGACCAAACAGTTTGATTGACAAACAACAGAAAAATAGTTCAAAGCATGAAATCAGTGTAGAAGAAAATCTGAAAATGTAGTTCTCAAAGTGTTCTTTCCTTCTAGTAAGTCTCTTTAGGATAAAAGCTTAATATTAGTAATAATTCTTAAAACAAAAAAAAAGGGCAGACCGGTGCACTAAGCTCCCGCTATGTGCGGGGTCCGGGGAAGGGCCCGACCACAAGGGATTATTGTACGTAGCCTTACCCTGCATTTCTGCAAGAGGCTGTTTCCACGGCTTGAACCCGTGACCTCCTGGTCACATGGCAACAACTTTACCGGCTACGCCAAGGCTCCCCTTCTAATTCTTAAAACAAAAACAAACAAAAAAAAACTGAAGGAGAAAAAGGAAAAATCTGAAATAACAGCCAGCACACAATATCTAATAAGACGTGTTTTTCTTTTCTTTTTAGAATCAGTAAAGACAACATGAGTCCACAAGAAATCATCACCCGCGGAGTGGGTGATATCAAACTCAGTCCATGACAACATTGACAACTTTTAACATATACATCTACAATAAGTAACAGCTATACTTTTCAAGAATTAGCCTTGACTTCATTATGGATGTCAATAAATTCGCTCAAGTCAAGTTTACCTTTTGTACCACTCGAGGAATAAAGCACCCAATTACCTAGCACTATAGCTTGATTTCAGGCCAATAATACACAGAATGCAGAAACTCCGCTAAAATAACATTAACATATCTTTCAATTTTAAAACAGGCAACAAAGCAATTGTACCATCTCAACATCATCCCGCTCCTCCTTTAAGACACTCAATATCACTGGGAACCCTGCAAGAAACATAAGATATAAATAAACATCATTACATACTTACTGGTAAAGAAAAATAGGGCAGGAAATCCCTTGTCCAGATAACAAGAGACACTAACCCATTGCTCCAAAGGCCATCTGTCCAGCACGACTTTCAGTGACAACAGACTGAAGATCAAGCATAGCTGCTCTCCTGTCCTCAGCCAGCACACCATTGCTAATCCGGTCAAGCAAGCGTTCAACATAGCTATCGGTCAAAAGAATAAACTAGATTAATCAACATGCTAAACTAGTTGGACTACACTGCAAGGTGGAAATATGTTTTGATCTGCTTAAAAACAGCAAAAAACAGCACAACATAATCAGCTGGACAATCTAAGGGACAAAGTCAATTTCCAGGGTCATGTCATCATATCCCAAACATCTCCCTCATTCTAGCAAGAAGTCATTTCTTCCAACCATACTGGAAATATAAGTACTGCAGCAATATCTAACAAGGCTCACATTCCATGGATACAACACACACTTAACCCCTCAAGATATATGATTAAAGAAAGTATTTATCTGAATTCAAAGTGAATAAATAAATACCTGAGTCTATTTTCTTTGCCAGAAAGTGGATCATTTATCCTACTATCTTTCCTTTATAACATTATTTATTTTATACGAGTTTTTTTATTCTTTTGATAACCGAGGAATTCCCGAGAGCAAGTGGTGCAAGTTTCAAAACTCGGTAAATAATGGTTCTGCCTCTACCCTTCTCCACCTAAATACCAGGTTTCTGAATGTGGCAGGGTTCTAGTGTAATGTGCACCTAGCTCACAAATCACCTGCTATGCTCTTACCACCAGACCAAAGGGCAATCGGTGTAATGGATATTGAGGATTTATATAGTCAACCCCGACTAAATTGAGATTGAGTGCATAGTTGTTGTTTTCGTTTTCAGTTGTATATGAATGTAGCTCGCATAAACCACCATAATTCATAAATGCACATGGGATTCAACCCATTACAGCTATCAATAAAGGAATTGATGAAACAAAAAACATACCTATCTTCACTTGAACCGGAGTTCTCATTACCAAACACCCTTCCAACTACACCCTGCAACACATTTCAATCAATTCAATCACAACTAACGCTACAAATTATCACAATATTTGTTCATCCCATTTTAGGAAACAAAATAAGTACCTGGTACTTTGCAACTAAATCCATCTAGTCAATAAACTGGTCACGTCACTTTAAATTCTGGAACACATTCCGAGAAAAAAAAACTCAATTAACAATTCAGAACACAACAGGATCAAACCCGAATAGAAAAGCAGAAAAATATCAAAACTTGATCAGAAATTGAGAATAGTTTCGATCAAAGATAGGTGATTATAGTATTCTATAAGTAAAATTAAAAAGTAATAAAGAGCTTTTGTGGTGTGTGAGCTTACCTGAGACAAGAATCAGATCGCAGGAGAAGGACGAAGAAGAAGGAGGGAGGGAGAGAGAGGGTCGGGTCAAAATGTAAAAAGGATGTTGGATTGGATTCAAAACCAACGTGACGTGTGTTCCGCTAATTTGTACTAGGCCCCATATCTGTTTTGGTTCATTTCTTAATTGGATTGGATTTACTTATTACGCGGGCTGGATTTATCGACCCGAAATGCTTGCGTTTGACGTTATTTATTACCCCTTTGTTTTTTAAGTTTTAAGTAGAAATTTTTCCTCTCTCGTAACAAAGAGAAATGTATATTTTTACTCACTTTCATAAATAATATATATTGTAGCCGACCGGTCAAATTTGGTATTTTTCCGGATAACAAATCTATATGGTAACTTGCTAAATTAAAAATAATAATAGTCCGTTAAATTATATTTAATGATATACAAGTTCTTTATGTACTATCGTCTATCAATATATAATGATTTAAATTTTTTTCTAATGCAGATAGTTTATAACTCGGCGGCCAAATTGTCACTAAATCAACACTTTCTTATGGTGTGGATGCATTTTCTTTCTCAATTTTAAGTTTTAAGCAAACCATTATTCTATATAAAATGTAAACCAAATGTTTGATGTCACGATCCGAATCTCAACCTAGGTTGCGATGGCGCTCAACACCATAATCAGGCAAGCCAATACCAATCTACTAGTGAGTTTCGTTTAATTTACCAAAAGCATTTCTGACACTTACTTGATTTAGATTTAAGGCATTTAAGTAAAAACGCATAACTTAGGCACATCTTAGTAGAAGTAGCCATAAAAGTCATAATTTAATATTTACAACCCAAAAATAATGTCTACCAACGTGTGTGTCATGAACTAGTGTCACGAGTCTACGGGCATACTAGTAGAGTAAAACAACAGAAGTAATAAACTGTCATACTGTCTGAAAAGAAATTGACAGAATAACAAAAGAAGACTCCATGGTGTTGTCGAGTGTCGTCAAGAGGAGCAGCTCACCGTGAAGTCTGGACCAAGGATATATCAGAGACGAACTCCGGACTGATACCCAGATGCATCTACCTCAGAACCTGTACAATTAAGTACAGAAGCGTAGCATGAGTACATAAATAATATGTACCCAATAAGTATCCAGTCTAATCTCGAAGAAGTAGTGACGAGAGGTCGGCGTGACACTTACTAGGGTCAAGTAATATGTTTTAAATATAAGGCTAAGCAAAAATGGCAATCATGAATAATAATAAAGACAGGAACATCAATTATTCTTTACAAATACATTTACGTGTCAAGTTCTCTAGCATACATATTACCTAGTCTTCCTTTTCATGATATTTAACAGATACAAAAATCACTGAACACCCAAACAACTAATAAACACATAACATGTCGTGAACGTACGTCTAATACAACGCGAAAATAAATGTGCACTGCCGAAGGGTCGAACGACTCGAACCATAGATGCATATATTACACCGCTCACGAATCGAACATGCGACGCGGTTGACATAATAGTATGGCTACCCCACTCACGAATCATACATGCGACGCGGGTACTCATATATATACACATAATTAACAGGAAATCAGGAAATTCAGTAGAAAATATACTTGCAGAGAAGGATTCAATAATACAATTTCAGAATGTAACCTCCTAGATGTTCACTCAAAAAGAATTCAAGGATATTAGGCAACCTAAACTAACATTTAAGATTATAGATGCGGCACATAAAGCATGCTTGTGAATCCTAAACTCCCCGACATAACATAATAGTAGCTATGCACGGACTCTCGTCACTTCATGCGTGTGTAGCTCCCCACAAATAAAGACATGCAATTATTTATATTCACCTATGGGACAATTTCCTCTTACGAGGTTAGAAAGGAGACTTACCTAGTGTCAAGCCTACTTTCCAGGTCAAGAACGCGCGAGACTCCAAATTCGTCGCCCAAGGACTCGAAACTAGCCAAATATTACATAAATATATCAATATATACTCAAAAGTCTGAAATTCCCCTATTTAAATGGTTATTTCAACCTAAATTGCAAATTTCCAAAATACACCCCCGGCCCACATGCTCGGATTCCGGAAATTTTCAAGGAAAACAATCTCCCATAGCCTAAGGATCAATCTTATATAGTTTTTGTATGATTCCATAATCATTTTCTTAGTAATTTTCTCATTATTATCAAATACCTAGTTTTTACTCTAAACCCATGATTTCTACTAATTTAAGGTGTTAATCTACTCAAGAATTCAAGTATTAAACTTAATTTATAGTAGGAATTACTTACCTTATAGTAGCTAGGTCGATTATCTTCTTTGCATGCTCTCAAAATCGCCCAAAGATGAAGAAAAGTGTTCAAGAATGGCTAATTCCTGTATTTAAACAAACCTCACTGCCTACAGGTTTTTCGCACTTGCGGCTCGAGGACCGCACCTGTGATCTCGCATCTGCGGAGAAGGGGAAGGGGGCATGGCTTCGCACCTGCGTAGCGGAGTCCGCACCTGCGGCTCTACTTCTACGGAAAGGGGTCCGCATCTACGGAAAATGGGCAGCTCCGTCAGAGGTCGCACCTGCGGCTGGCCCTTCGCAGGTGCGGTCGCACCAGATCTGGTGCACCAGCGGTCATTTAAGGCTGGTTTTTGCCTCGCGCGATGCTCGAATGGAATCCGATCCCACCCGAGACCCCGTCCAAATATACCAACAAGTCCTAAATCATTATACGGACTCGCTCGAGCCTTTACGGACCTTTACGGCGGAAACCCTCTTGGACCTCAACTGGCGATCCTGCCTGTCAATAATAGCAATTGGCTCCTCCTTGTAGCCCAACCTCTCATTTAGTTGAATGGTGCTGAAATCTACCATGTGAGAGAAGTCGGCGTGGTATCTCCGGAGCATGGACACATGAAAGACCGGATGAACTCGTGATAAACTGGGAGGTAAAGCAAGCTCATAAACAACCTCTCCAACTCGCCTCAACACCTCGAATGGACCTATAAACTTTGGGCTCAACTTGCCCTTCTTCCCAAACCTCATAATACCCTTCATCGGCGAGACTTTCAACAGAACCTTCTCTCCCTCCATAAATGATACATCACGCGCTTTTGATCCGCGTAACTCTTCTGTCTGGACTGCGCTGTGCGAAGCCTCTCCTGAATCAACTTCACTTTCTCCAAAGCATCCTTCACCAGGTCGGTGCCATATAACTTAGCCTCGCCAGGCTCAAACCACCTAATGGGAGAACGACATTGCCGACCATACAAGGCCTCAAATGGAGCCATCTCAATGCTGTATTGATAACTATTATTATAAGAAAACTCGGCCAAAGGCAAGAACTAGTCCCACTGTCCTCCAAAGTGAATCATGCCCTGAGCATATCCTCCAATATCTGAACTGCCCGCTCTGACTGCCTGTCAGTCTGAGGGTGAAATGGTGCGCTGAGATCCACCCGGGTGCCCAACTCACTCTGTAATGCTCTCCAGAAGTGCGAGGTGAACTGAGGACCTCGATATGATATAATGGACACAGGCACACCGTGCAACTGAACTATCTCCCGAATGTAGATCTGGGCCAACCTCTCCGAAGTATAAGTAGTAGCTACTGGAATGAAATGCGCCGACTTGGTCAACCTGTCCACAATGACCCAAACCGCATCAACCTTCCGTAAAGTCCGAGGCAACCCAACTACGAAGTCCATAGTGATGCGCTCCCATTTCCACTCAGGTATAGACATCTGCTGAAGTAGGCCTCCTGGCCTCTGGTGCTCATACTTAATCTGCTGGCAATTTAAACACCTAGACACATACTCCACTATCTCTTTCTTCATCTGCCTCCACCAGAAATGTTGCTTCAAGTCACGATACATTTTTGTAGCACCAGGATGAATAGAATACCGTGAATTGTGAGCCTAAGGGTGGCAAGTGGGCCGGGCTAAACGGATCCGGGCTATGCGATCCCGGGCCAAACGGGCTAAATGTGTGGAACCGGCCCTACGGGCCTAAGCCCATATGGGCCCGAGCTAAGTGGGCTGGGCCCGCGGGCCAAACGGACCTAAACGGGTTCGGGCTATTTTTTTTATTTTTTATGTAAGGCAATTCCGTGTAAATCTTGTGATATAAATCTTGTAATTCATATTTAAACACAAAAAATAGTAACTTTCTTCAAATTATTAATAATAGTACTTCAAACTTGCACTAGCATTGCATAATAAATTAATAGTACATCAAATTAATTTAACAAACTACAACATTAAGCATAATACGTCTAATAAAATTAAAATAACACAAGTTTGAATTAAACTTAAAATATTAGATACGAATGTCTTGAGGACGCGCTTGACAAGACTTGATTATATGCCTCCTTAAAGAGCTTGTGCCCTCCACCTTTCGCCGAGTGAAGACAAAACCACAGTGCTTGCACGATATCGTGTAAGTTTCTTCATTTTCTTCTACCAAATTATAGTGTTCCCGAACAAATGGGGTTATTCTAGAACCACCGGGCATGATTTAACTTGAATTGAGAATTTGAGTAGAGAGAGATTGAGAGAGATTGATGATTTTGTGAGTAAAAATGAAAGAATGAGGGGGTATTTATAGTTGAGAAAAGGGAAAAAGTATAATTATAAAAAGTTTGGGGGCCAAATGGCTATTTTTTAAACAAGCCAAACGACTATTTTAAGGGGCCAACGGATAGAATTTAAAATTCTGACCGTTGCCAATTTTTTAAACGTTTTTTTAACCGTTGGGCCCGGGCTAAACGGGCCCGGGCTCACGGGTCTAAAATCAAGAACCGACCCCCAAGGGCCTAAAGCCCCCCAAGCCCGGACCCCCCGCGGGCTGACCCGTTTAGCCCGCGGGCCCGGCCCACCTGCCATCCTTATGCGAGCCTCCTCTAGAATCCTCTATCTCATGCCATCAACATTAGGGACACATAAGTGACCCTGAAGTCTCAGAACACCATCCTCGCCAATAGAAACCTCTTTGGCACCACCCTGTACCACTGTCTCACGGAGAGCCACCCAGTGCAGATCATCAAACTGCCGAGCCCTGATCTCCCCCAATAATGATGACTGAGCAACCACACGTGCAAGAACTCGATTGGGCTCTGAAAGGTCCAACCTCACCAAGCGATTAGCCAAGGACGGAATGTCCAAAGCTAGAGGTCTCTCCTCTGCTGAAATGTAAGCCAAGCTACCCATACTCTCCGCCTTTCTGCTTAAGGCATCTGCTACAACATTCATCTTGCCCGGATGATAAAGAATGGTGATGTCATAATCCTTCAGTAACTCAATCCACCTACGCTGCCTCAAATTGAGATCCCTCTGCTTGAACAAGATCTGCAAGTTGCGGTGGTCCATATAAACCTCACAAGGCACCCCATATAAATAGTGCCTCCAAATCTTAAGAGCATGAACAATCGCCGCCACTTTCAAATCGTGCACGGGGTAATTTTTATCATGAACCTTCAGCTGACGTGAGGCATATTCAATAACTCGCTCCTCCATCAACACACATCCCAAACCGACGCGTGAAACGTCGCAATAAACCATATACATCCCAGATCCGGAAGGCAATACTAGAATTGGTGTTGAGGTCAATGTTGTCTTGAGCTTATGAAAGCTCGCCTCACACTCGTCGGACCATCGGAATGGGGAATTCTTCTGAGTCAATCTAGTCAGATGAGCTGCAATGGATGAAAAACCCTCCACAAATAGGCGATAATAACCTGCCAGACCCAAGAAGCTCCTGATCTCTGTAGCTGAAGTAGGGCGTGACCAACTCTGAACTGCCTCAATCTTCTTAGGATCAACCTTGATACCCTCTCCAGATACCACATGTCCCAAGAATTCCACATAATCCAACCAAAACTCACACTTGGAGAACTTAGCATACAACTTCTGTTCTCGCAAAGTCTGGAGCACAACTCTCAAATGTTGCTCGTGCTCTCCTAGGCTACGTGAGTAAATCAGAATGTCATCAATAAAGACAATGACAAAAGAATCAATATAAGGCCTGAGCACACTGTTCATCAAGTCCATAAATGCTGCTTGGGGTGGTGGTGTCCCGCACATAAGCAAGATAAGCCAAGCAACCCTTCTCGACCATACATCGAGCCTTCTGGAAGGAAATAACCCGACTAGCTGCACTAACTGAGGAACCTCTCCACTCCAATCTCGGCAACTTGGGCATGGATAAAGTAACAGTCTGGGCATGGCAATCTAGAACGACATGATAGGGAGATAGCCAATCCATGCCCAGGATGATCTCGAAATCAACCATATCGAGCAACCAGAGGTCCGCTCTAGTCTCTAACCCACATAATGTAACCACACATGACTGATAAATCCGGTCCACAACCACAGAATCGCCCACAGGAGTGGACACATAAACATGAGTACCCAAGGACTCACGAGGAATATCCAAGAAATGAGATGTCACGACCCAAATTCCCAACCTCAGGGATCGTGATGACGTCTAACACCACACTTGCTAGGCAAGACAATGTTAGAAATCGAATATTTATTTCCTTAATTAAATTACTTAAGCATAAATAACTCAATTTAAAAATGGACTTAATTATCATAACTTCCATCAACCTTAAAAACGAATAATAATAATAAACTGCTAAATGAAACGAACTACGAACTAATTATATAATTAACTCTATGACTACCCCAGGGTCTGGTGTCACAATCCACAAACGACTAAAGAATACTACAAATAATGTCTGAAAGAAATAGTGTAATTGTTCTGAATGATGTAAAACAGTGTATGTAAATATAGGAGAAGACTCTCGGATATCTGCGAACGCCGGCAGATGTACCTCGTGTCTCCAAACAAAATCAGGTGGTCGTCCTAGGATCCTCTATTGCTGAATGGTACCTGGATCTGTGCAAAAAGAGCACAGAGTGTAGTATCAGTACAACCGACCCCATGTACTGAGTAAGTGCCGAGTCTAACCTCGGCGAAGTAGTGACGAGGCTAAGTCGGGCTTCAACAATATAACAGATAACAACAATAAATAATAAAGGCAGAAAGATAATTAAACAAATGAATAAATAAAGGCTGCAACAAAATAAAATAACTCAGCTATAACCAATTCTCAAATAACTCTTCAGAATTCCAAACTTTAACTTTAAATAAAATAGTACAAAAATATTTAAAGAGTAGTAGTAAAATAGCCATTTCAACTATTCAAACTTTTATTTCCTTTTTCTTTAAAAAAACAGTAAAATATAAATATAAATATCCTCCCTTATCACTCCTTGTTGCGGCGTGCAACCCGCTCCCACCTGTCCTCCCTTATTTCTCCTCCCTAAAATATCTCCCTGATTACTCATGTTGCGGCGTGCAACCCGATCACACATGTCCTCCCTTATCACTCCTTGTTGCAGCGTGCAACCCGCTCCCACCAGACATATCATATCAATATTATTCAAAATTTCACAAATCAGGCCAAGCCTTTCACAATACTTTTATTTCAACAATTATAAATAATAAACCACTTTTTTCTCATGACTTCATCAATAACCTCTCGGCCATGAAACCAACAAGAAAATCAAAATATAGGCATTTATTCCATAAAAACAATACCAAACCTCTCAGCCATATCTATATCACGAAGGAACCAACTCAAACAACCAATACTCTTTCCAAACGGTCACAACAATAACTAACAACAATTCAACAAGGCCAAATAGTCATAGAAACAATAATGAACATGTAGCAGTTCAGACAATAATCAAATAAGTGGGAAACGGGAAAGGGGATCATGTTTAACAAACAATTTGGGTGGTGCATAGATACTCGTCACCACACCTATACACCACACCCATGCAATTCACGTAGCAACAAGTGGGGAGTCCTATTTCCTCAAGCTAAAGTTAGACCAAACACTTACCTCAATTCCGCAGGCCACTCACTACTCAATTATTGCTTTTCCTTTTGAATTCACCTCTAACTTGCTCGAATCTAATCAAAATTAACTTAATATCATTAACTAATGCTAAAAGAACTAACTTTATTGAAAATATAATTTTTCCTAAGCTTTTCTAAAAAAAAAAGTAAAAACCCGACCCCGGGTCTGCTTGGTCTAAACTCGGGGTTCAGACCAAATTATGTTTACCCATTCACCCACGAACCCAAATATGCTATTAGTTTTGAAATACGACCTTAATTTGATATAAAAATTTGATTTTTACAAAACTTCCTAATTCTACCCAAAACCTAGATTTTTACCATGAAAATTCTTTGTTTTTGCTTTAAAAGTGATACAAAATAGTAAGGAATTGAAAGAACAAGGTTTGGAATTGATTACCTATGAATTGGGGATGAAGATTGTTGAAGAAAACTCGTTTTTAGGGCTGGAACCTCGAAAAATTGGAGAAGAAAGGATTCTGCCCGGTTTTAATTCGGTATTTATAATAGCTGGGCTGGGGCTCTGTGCGATCGCATTAAATGGGCTGCGATCGCACAGGGTATGGGGGACTTGAGCAATGCATTCGCAGGGAGGGGTGTGCGTTCGCATAGGGTAGGGGGCTGGGGCAGTGCGATCGCGGGTGGGGGTGTGCATTCGCACAGGGTAGGGGAGGTTGGCTACTGCGATCGCGGGAAGAACTGTGCGGTGGCACATTACAAATATGGAGCCTCCCCGAGCTTTCACGGTGCGATCGCGGATAGGTCCATGCGATCACACAATTGAAATTCCAGGCGCACCAGCAGTGAAAAACCAGCAGTTCATTTATGGTGAAAAATACCTCGTGGCCTATCCGAAACTCACCCGAGCCCTCGGGGCTCTAAACAAATCATGGACGCAAGTCTAAAAATATCATACGGACTTGATCGTGCGATAAAATTATGAAAATAACATGTAAATCTATGAATTATATCTCAAAACTCATCATTTTCATCAAAAACTCTTAAAGTTCATAATTTCTCAATCGGATGTCTGAATCACGTCAAACGAACTCCGTTTTTTACCAAATTTCATAGTTAACCTCTAAATATCATAACAAAGCTGCATCGGGATCCGGAACCAAAATATGGACCTAATACCAATGATTTTTAGCATTATTCATTTCTTTAATTCATGAACATTTCAGCAAAACAATTTCTTTCAAAAATATATTTCTAAGGCTTGGGACCTCGGAATTCATTTCCGGGCATGCGCTCGAGTCCCATATTTTACTGTGGACCTCCCGGGATCGTCGGAACACGGATCCGTGTCCATTTACTCAAAATATTGACCAAAGTCAACTTTTATCAAATTTAAATTCTAAAAATCACTATTTCTCATATTTTCACATAAAAGCTTTCCGGTTTCACGCCCGGACTGCGCACGCAAATCGAGGTATTTCATTTTAGTCTTTTATGGGAATTTTGCATGGAACGAAGTCTAATTTTATAAAATGACCCGTTGGGTCATCACATGAGAAAACAAAGCTGACACATATGAATAAGTGGATCCTGGATCAAATAATACTGAAGCATCTCTACCGCATACTAAAATAATACATGTGATCATGACATCTGAGGCTACTGCATCTGATCTGGTCGGAATATCATAGAATCTGGCTGGAGAGCCGAATGACTGACCTCCACTGGAGTAAACAAGAGCTGACTGGGCTCCCCTTGCATGGCCTCCACCTCTGGGACGACCCCTACCAGCCTTTCCTCCACCTCTGGGTGGCCGAACCGCTGGTGCTGACCTCATAGGCTGGTGACCCTGTTGCACTGCATTGCCCCGAAGCCTGGGACAATACCTCTTCATACGGTCTGAATCCCCACACTCATAACAACCTCCCGGTACCATGGCATGTTGCCCTGAAGATGAACCCTGAATAGATGGAGGGCGATGTGAATTCTCTGGCATAGCACTGAACTAAGGGCTGGAAGACCCCTGATGACCAGAATATCCACCGGAGGAACCCTGAACAGCTGGCGGGCGGTAAGAACTCTCCGGCATATCGCTCAAATAAGGCCTCGCTGGAACACCTCGGGGAGGTGGTGGGGGTGCTGAATATGGAGGCCTACTAGGCTGACCTCTACCGAATGGACCTCTGCCCCTGGCTGGAGCACCTCTGAAATCCCAAGAAAATCTAGCTCTCTTATCCTGCTGGCTGTTGATACCCAATTTTTCCTAAACAATATTTTAAATTGCATATATATCTTCAAAATCAAGCATTAATAGCAATTGGTATTTTTCCAAAATTTTCTTATATTTTTTATTAATTTATTCAACATTTTATTTCCAATAAATGATCACAAAATTGCATCACAAATGGTTTCAAATATTTTCTTGATTTAATTTATTATATTTTGGTCTTATTAAGACCAAATTATTTCATAATTAGCCAAATTGGCACCTTTTGGATATAATTGCAATAACTTTACAATTATAGCCCAATCATATGACTTTATACTATTTCTTACCAGGAATTAATCATTTGCATTTTAATACTAAATAAGCATTTTTAAACTATTATCTATGCATGAAATTTATTTTTTATAATTATTAGCTGTTTTATAAATTATTTTTATTAATTTAATCGGGTATTTAACAAATGGCCTAAGTTATTTCAATTTTAGCCTAATTAAACTTGACCCCAACTAAAGTGGCCCAAATACCCCAAGCCCAATACACTATCCTACCTGACCCAATCTCCATTTAATATGGATCGTTGATTAGACCAGATCGATCCTTACCTTAATTAACCCTAAAAGACTACCCCCTTCCCTCTCATTTCTCTCATTGCACTCCGCCGTTACACTCTCCTCTCATCTCTCAAGTTCTCTGCTAAACCTAAGCTCACACTCACCGGCCGTCAACTCGCCGGTAACTATGGTGGTTCCACCACCATCTCTAGCCTCCATGGCTCCCTCACACGCCGGATTATTGCTTCCCTAAGGTCCTCAAGAGAACCAGAAGCGGTTCAACTCACCCTATGGCCTTTTCATGCCGTTCTCAGGCCACCCTTGGCCTGTCCGAGTAATATCCTTCCATCTCCGGCTAAAACCTATGGTTTCTAAGCCGATTCTCTCGATCTCTGGGTTATCTCTCTCTAAAACCCTAACTCATCTCTTGACTTCTCAGATCTGTAACGAATCTGAGTATATCTTGAGTTATTTTACTATTTTCTTAAAGATTTTCCGATTTTTCAAAAAAAAATGCCTCTTTGTCTTCAAACTAGGGTTTCTTAACCCCTTTCAAAAACGATTCTTCTTCTGATTTTAATTGTTGTTTATGATTTCTACTAGGTTTGAAAGATTTACTTATGTTTTTCCTTTTACCTGATTTATTATATTAAAAGCCCCAAATTTTGAGACTGTCTTTGATAATATGCTCGTTTAATCCGCATGTGTGTTTGTTTCTCATGAACATTCTGTGCTTTTGTGATCTTTACCTTATTAAGATTTCTGATTTTTCCTATTCTTTCCTATTATGTGTTTATCCCGCTTATTCTCAGAAATTTCTGTTAATCAGTGCTATGTTCTAGTTCGAATCCCTGATTTATGTGATTGTTTTTACCCTATTTTTGCCTATTCTTTCTTATTATGTGTTTATTCCGTTATTCTAAGAAATTCGTGTTAATTTCCCTAATCAGTGCCATGTTCTAGTTTGAGTCCATGACTTATGTGATTCTTTTACCCTATTTTTCCTATTCTTGCCTATTATGTGTTTATTCCGTTTACCTGTGGTATTTTCCTTTGATTAATACTATTTTCTGTTTGAATCCTTGATTCCATGTGATTGATATGATATTCTCTACTGATTCTCCGACCTCAGTTTATTTCTTGCCTTACTATGTGTTCGATTATGCTGTCAAACTTATTCTTAAGCATTTTCCTTAATTAGATTTCCTGAACCTACCTCTATTACATGTTCTATACTTGTGCTATGCTGAAACTATTTCCTTATGTGTTATATTCAGCCTTATATGGTGTCTTTCCTTATTTAATATCTGCCTATTACCGTTTGAAGTTAACTCCTTCAATTAAGGGAGTATCTATGCTGATTTTATACTAATTGGTACCTAATTCCCTAATCACCACTTAACTTTGATTCTTACCTTGTTTTCTACCTAGTTTCAAACTATATATACACTACTCTTTCATTAACACAACATACGAACACATTGGTTCAAAAATCTCTCTCTCTCTCTCTCTCTCTCTCTCTCACTCAATACTTTCTGCTCTCCTTTTGTGTTACTTACTATTATTGTTGGCCCATGTCACTGAATGGGTTTTGAAGATTGACAAAAGGCGTCCAGTTGAATCAGGTCCATCGTAGCATACACTTCTAAATAAAGTAGTTGGATCACAAATCGTACAAGTCTAGGAGATATCAGTGATTGCTAAGTATCAAAGAACTAAGAGAATACCTCCTAGTGTCTAGAATGAACAAAAAGGTGTGACAGTGTGTCTCTCCAACCCTGCAAAAAGATAAAATGACTCAAAGGGTCAAGAAAATGTGAGAACAGTTAAAAATGAAGTGCTTAAGGAAAGATAGAACTCACTCTGACCAAATACTTCCTACCCTTGACCAACAACATTCACCATGTTTCCACAAAAGCCCTGTATGATCTCAAGTCGAGTGAAGCCTATATTAGTGGTGATTTACACAAAGGGCAAGCCTATGGTACTTTGAGGCGGACTTGGGACTTTTTCTTTGATGAGAGATGAGCGATTTCCCATATTCCTCGTTTTGAGCGTTATTATTCTAAAGGTGAGGTGCTTAGGGAAAGTCGTGGAATAAGAGTCCGGGATCCGCACTGACCGAGGTGGTAGTTAGAGTCTCACTGATGAGTTGGAACAACCCTTGAAGCTCTTGTATCACACTTGAAACTATGGTTTTAAAAAAGGTTCAAACATTGTCAATGATGCATGTGCATTAAGGTCTATGGTTGGTCCCAATTGGTGCTAGTTGAGGTCACCATTAGGACAACCAGATTTTCTTGGAAGCTATCATAGGGGTGGGGCTTATTTTGTTTGCTTGAGGACAAACAAGAGCTTAAGTTTGGGGGAGTTGATAACTTGGATTTTTTGCCTTGTTTTCCGTTATTCTAGACCTAAGTTTTGGTTATTATTATATACAAAGTAGCCCCGAAAACTTATATGTTGTGCTTGATTCAGGATTGAACCAGAAATGATGACATTCAATCAAGAATAGTCTCAAAACAGGAGTGAATCCGGCACAAGTACCAAGGACAACAAAACTGATCAAGTAAAAAACCACCGCCGCGGTTTGCGGTTCCAAGATTCAGGGAGGTGGATTTTAAAGCTCAGCTCACCGCGGTCGCGGTCCTTATTTTGCGGTCTGCGGTTCCAAGATTCAGAGAGGTGGATTCTTTCAGCTCACCGCGGCCGCGGTCCATGTTTCGCGGTCCGCAGTCAAGCATTTTTAGAAGCCCAGTGGTTAAGCACCCAGTTGTCTTTCGCGGACCGCAGTGGCCCCGCAGGGGCATTTTTGTCCGAAATTCTGGCAGACTATAAATAGCTTATTTTGTAATTTCTTTAGATATCTTGTAATTTCTGAAGTAGAGAGCACGTGAATACTTTTGGGTTTTCATCTTTTTAGCTTTATTATTGTATTTTTAACATTGAATCTTCAATATCTTTGTTAAGAATCAATTAATGGGTTCTCTTTCTTCTCTATCATTGCTTCTATCTTTGATTATGAGTAGCTAGACCCATTAGCTAGGGTTGTGGCTCAACCCTAGTGTGGGTATATAATGGGTTTTTAAAATTAAGGTTGGGAAATTAATGGGTGTTGGTTGTTTAGGCTAATTTAGGGTTCTTATTGCCATAATTAGTGGTTGCAAACACTAATTAGCCTTTCCATGACTTGGGTCCTTCTTGAGAAAGAGGACTTGAGTCTAGAAAATTAGCCTAATAGGGAATTAGGGCATTATCAAGAGATTGGTAGTCCTAATCAATTGGGTTAAACCCAGAAATGGTAAAACCCTACTTGAGCCCTAATTAACGGGTTAAACCTCGAGAGAGTAATACCCTACCTAAGCCTCAATTGCTTGATTAATTGACACTTAATTAGCCTCGAGAGAGGTAATTAGGGCAAAACCACTCAAACTACCGAGAGGTATAGAGTGGGTATGTTCGTGCATTGGTTATAGCTGCAACCCTAATCAATGTCCCGACCTTAGAATTGAAATTCGTTATGTATCCACCTAGGCAAAGGTCACGACCCTAGTGCCTTTATCATCATCAGAAAACAACACCAAAAACGATATAGCCATTAATTAGCATACAACCAATAGAATATACTTAGCATAGCTCAAACCAAGCAAATGTTTAGGAGTGCAATTAGAAATACTCGACCCTTCTAGATTACTTAGACACTCACTCCCATTATAGACTCCTTGTGGATTCGATCCCGACCATTAGGGTAAAAGCTACACGATCCTTGCCTTCCTACTTATATAGTAGTGTGGGTGAGGCGTGATCAGCCATCCGTTCCAACGAGAAGCTGGAATACTTGGAGCGAGGCATAGTGGAGCTGGAAGGTAAAATCATCAAAAGGGTCGAAGATTGTCAGAAATCTGAGGGAAACGAGGGAGGACATCTGGCCAGAGCATACCTACTGCTAGGACTGTGCGAGCTAGGGAATCTGTTCTATGGGATCAAGGATGCCGAATTTGGGGAAGGTCCGTCTGGGACCAAGTAGGATAGATTTTGCCTTTTGCTTTTATCAATGTAATTAGGCCAATGGCCCTTAGTGACTTTATTTCCTGCTTATTATTTTAGTGTCGTTCTGGATTCGTCGATTTATATTAATGAAATGAGGCATTTTTGTATCTAAGTTATCCAAATCAACTTGTCGCTAGGCCTACCTCAGGCACAACGAGGCTCCTAAATTAGGACACGCTTTTATATTCCTGCAATATGTGTTTAAATACTGCAATATTTTTCATAACCCTCACTGACTTGGCTACCTTTTGTTTTGTTTTCTTTCTTTTGATTATTCCCCTCCCCAAAGGTTGGTTCGTGCATTCTGGCATCATCATCATACTACACAAGATCCAGGGGACCTCCGCCTTCTCCTCCTCCTAGTCCACCTAAGGGGAAAAGCAAAGGCAAAGGAAAAATGGAAGATTTGAGCAACATCAGGAAAGAAAACAATGCCAGTGGAACGAACATAAGCTACTAAAAGTCAAGGTACTCAGGTTCAGAATGAGGCTATGACACAACTAGAGCAAAGGTTGTTGAAGCTCCAAGGGGAGCTTGAGCTTGTCCGAAATTTGGCAAATCTATCCTTCTCACTCAGTATTCCAAATGTCAATCATCCAAACACCCAAACACCCAAAACCCCATACATCCTCAGAACACACTAAACAAACAGAATCCTCTCACAACTCATCATCACACAACTCCACCAAAAAATCCGACTATTCCGCCACAATGCAACTATTGCCACACTCCGAGAAACACCCCACTGATCATCCATGAACCACAAAACTCCACAAATGACCACCTCTATACCCATATGCCAGGCCATCATAACAACCCCATCTACGTGGAGACTCTACCTCACTCCACCCAACCTTTTTCTAACACACCCGAATCTAGTGAGAAGGATATGCTTATCAAGAATTTGGCTGAAGAACTTAAGAAACTGGCAAGCCGAGTTCAAGGTGTTGAAGGAAGCAAGGGGGTTGAAGGGCTGAACTATGAAGATCTCTGCATAAAACCCGATGTTGAACTACTTGAGGGTTACAAACCTCCTAAGTTTGAGACGTTCAACGATACAGGTGATCCTAGGGTCCATCTGAGGACCTATTGTGATAAATTGGTTGGAGTGGGAAGAGATGAGAAGATTCACATGAAGCTGTTTATGAGGAGCATGACAGGGGATGCTCTGTCTTGGTACATCAGCCAAGACCCTAAAAAGTTGTCAAACTGGGTGAACATGGCATCAGACTTCATGTACCGGTTCAGGTTCAATACAGAGAATGCTCCAGATGCATTTTATATTCAGAATCTTAATAAGAAGCCCACAGAAACTTTCCGCGAATATGCTACTCATTGGAGATCTGAAGCAGCTAAGGTCAGGCCTGCCCTAGATGAAGAACAAATGAACAAATTCTTTGTCCGGGCACAAGAACCGCAGTATTATGAGCGGTTGATGATGATTGAAAACCACAAATTCTCTGACATCATCAAGCTAGGTGAGATAATTGAAGAAGGGATTAAAAGCGGAATGGTCACCAATTTTGAAGCACTACAAGCCACGAACAAGGCCCTGCATTCTGGTGGCATATCCAAGAAGAAAGATGCAGGAACGGTAATGGTTGCACATGGACCCAAATCACCGTTGGTATACCGAACTTCTCCACTCACATACAAGGCACCCCCACCCACCTATCAGTCAACACCTCCAACAACATATCAATCATCTCCATCACCTACCTATCAGCCTACTTCTCCCAGATATACCGAACCAGCTCCTGTTTACCATATCTACAACTCTCAACCATCTCACTTCCAACCAACCCCTGCTCGCCAAAATTTTCCAAGACCTTGACCCGATTTTGACTGAAGGCCGCCCACGCAATATACTGCCATTGCTGAACCTATCGACCATCTATATGACAAACTGAAAGCTGCTGGTTATGTCACTCTTATCTTTGCTGTAAACCCTGAGAATCCCTTTCAATGGGTTAATCCAAATAATACATGTGCATACCATTCCAGCATGAAGGGACATACAATTGACGAATGTTGCTCACTGAAAAATAAGATTCCGTCTTTGATTGATAACAATATCATTCAAGCAAAGGAAGATACTCCCAATGTACGCAACAATCCGCTTCCAGGCCATAGGGGTGGAGGCATCAACATGATTGAAATAGAAGAAGATTGGGACCCAGAGGGGTCGATCGGGTTGATCATAGAAGGTGATGATCCAAAGAAGCCAGTAGTCACTCTTAATCCTATCATAGTCCAGATTCAGCCATCCGGAGATGTTGAGGTAGTTACGTCAGTCCCATTCAAGTTTGAAGCGGCACCACCCGCAGATGCACCTGGGCCGTTTGAGGTCAAAATAATGCCACCCGTTGAGACACCTATTCCATTTGAAGTGAAAGTAGTTGCACCAATCACAGTGACGGTGTCAACCAAGCCACCTTTCTACACCAACACTGTACCTTGGGATTACGTGGCTGAGGCAAGAAGGAAAGGTAAAGTCAAGATAGAAGAAGCTACTGCCGCACAAGGAATGACAAGGAACGTCAAGGTCTATACGCCTGAACATTTGGCAGAATCTAGCACGCAGTCTTCCAATAGACCACCCATCATTGAGACACGCCCAGACGATCTTTGGAGGAAGGTGCATGCAAAATAATACTCAGTCATCGATCAGTTGAACAAAACCCCAGCCTAGATATCCATTCTGTCATTGCTGCAGAATTCAGAGACGCATAGGAATGCTTTGATGAAAGTGCTGAACGAAGCATATGTGCCGAATAACATCACCTGCAGGGAAATGGCCAATATGGTAGGTCAAGTGCTCGAAAGTCATAAGATCACTTTCCACGAGGACGAGCTGCCGCCTGAAGGGTTAAGTCATAACAAAGCATTGCACATCACTGTGCAATGTGAGGACCACTTCATCACCAGGATTCTGATTGACGGGGGATCCAGCCTCAACATCTGTCCATTAACAACTCTCAAGAAATTTGGCAAGGGGTTGTACGAGATCAGAGAAAAGTCTATGAATGGAAAAGCTTTCGACGGTTCTCAGAGGTCTACCATTGGTGAGATCAGTCTTTGTTTGAAAATGGGACCTACATGGTTCGAGGTTGATTTTCAGGTGATAGAAATATCAGCATCCTACAACCTATTATTGGGACGACCATGGATACATGCCGCTGGGGTTGTGGTATCAACCTTACATTAGGCAGTGGAATTTGAATGGAACCACCAGAAAGTGATCATCCACGGAGATGGAAACAACCATATCTATAGTCGCTAGACCATTCCGGTGGTTGAGAGAAGAAGAAGGCTCGGTGGAGAAACCTACCACCACATCGAGCGGGTCAACTCAATAGACAAAGACAAGTGGTGGGACAGTAAGATTGAAAACATATTGAACTGGAGTGGGTATGAGCCTGGCAGAGGACTCGACATGAATCTTCAAGGGATCTCCAAGCCAATACAGCTCACACGCCATGGCACCACTTTTGGTATGAGATACAAATACACATGGAAAGAATACAAGAACTGGTCACTACCATGATGCGGTCCTTATTACCCATTGGAACAACTAGTACCACACCTGGAGCAAACCTTTCAGCAGACTGATATCATATGGGGGTCAGAAGAAGAAGAAGCACTGGCAACCTTGAAAAATCTATTCTTTGAAGATGACCATATGGACTGTTGAGTCATTATCGAGGAGGAGGAAGAAGAAGGCCCTTCCATCCAAGCCGTGAGAAAAAGGATCATTCCTTAAGAACTGGACTGTAATAATATCCGGGGCCCGAAGAGTCTCGGGGTAGCAAGGCTGAACAAGCATTGTCTATTTTTATTTATTTTGCTAATGATTTCCTTTCCGCATTTCCATTTTTTTCAATAAGATCTTCAATGTTCCAAAACATTTGTTTAAATTATCAAAAGTGTTTTTATATTTTAATGAATCAATATTTATTATTACCATTTTTCTCTCATCACTTCTTTCAATACAGCGTTACTATTTTCTATCTTGATGAACCAACGACTGTGACGTGCAACGAGGCAACGCAACAAACGGACAGTGATTCAGAAGAAGTGGATGATATCATACCTGATGAAATTGTCAGAGAAGTTGAGGATTTCGAAAATAGACCTAAGTCCAACCTGAATGAGACTGAGATTGTTAACCTGGGAGATTCAGAAATTGTCAAAGAAACTCGCATCAGCATTCACTTATCGCCATTAGAGAAGAAGGAATACACACAATTCTTGAAAGAATATGAAGACATAATTGCATGGTCGTACGATGGCATGACTGGTCTAAGCACATCCATTGTGTCTCACAAGCTGCCAACCAATCCAATATGCCCGCCGGTAAAACAGAAGCTCAGAAAGTTCAAGCTTGACATGAGTTTGAAAATCAAAGAGGAAGTTACCAAGCAAATCAACGCCAAGGTTCTTCGGGTGTCTGAATATCCGACATGGTTAGCCAACATCGTGCCAGTGCCTAAGAAAGATGGAAAGGCCAGGGTTTGTGTCGACTACCAGGATCTCAACCGGGCCAGTCCGAAGGATGATTTCCCTCTTCCAAACATACACATCCTGATTAACAATTATGCCAAGCATGAACTTCAGTCATTCGTGGATTGCTTTGCCGGTTACCACCAGATTTGAATGGATGAGGAAGACATTGAGAAAACGACTTTCATTACGCCATGGGGAGTATACTACTATAAGATGATGCCATTTGGCCTAAAGAATGCTGGGGCCACTTACATGAGAGCTATGACCACTATTTTCCATGACATGATACATAAAGGGATCAAGGTATATGTGGATGATGTCATCATCAAGTCGAAGAAAGCCACCGACCACATAGCAGATCTGAGGAAGTTTTTCAATAGGTTGCGAAAATACAACCTGAAACTAAACCCCACAAAATGTGCATTCGGGGTTCCTGTTAGAAAATTGCTTGGGTTCATCATCAGTCGTCGAGGAATAGAATTGGATCCATCAAAGGTCAAAGACTTCCAAGAGTTACCCATCACCAAAGAACAAGAAAGATGTGATGAGTTTCCTGGGGCGCCTTAACTATATCAGCTGGTTCATAGCCCAGTCCACGGTCATATGTGAACCAATCTTCAAGATGCTGAAGAAAGATGCTGCAACCAAATGGACCGAGGACTGCCAAACGGCCTTTGACAGAATCAAGGAGTACCTGTTCACACCGCCAATCTTGGTACCGCCAGAGCCAGGTAGACCCTTGCTACTCTACCTCACAGTACTAGATGGAGCTTTCGGCTGTGTTCTGGGGAGGCACGACGATACATGAAGGAAAGAGCAAGCTACATATTATTTGAGTAAGAAGTTTACCCCGTACGAGGCACAGTATTCTCTACTGGAGCATACCTGTTGTGCTCTAACCTGGGTAGCACAAAATCTGAGGCATTACTTCTGTGCCTACACAACATATCTCATATCAAGGATGGATCCCTTGAAATACATCTTTCAGAAGCTCATGCCCACTGGCAAGCTGGCCAAGTGGCAAATCCTACTAAGTGAGTTCGACATTGTCTATGTGACTCAGAAAGCAGTTAAGGGACAAGCATTGGCAGACCATTTTGCTGAGAACCCTGTGGATGGAGAATACGAACCCCTGAAAATGTACTTTCTTGATGAAGAAGTATCATTCATAGGGGAAGACATTGCTGAATCCTATGATGGCTGGAGGGTGTTATTTGATGGAGCAACGGATTTCAAAGGAGTCGGCGTTGGAGCTGTCATGGTATCGGAAACTGGTCAACATTACCCAGTATCTGTTAAACTCAGATTCCCCTGCATCAACAATATGACAGAGTATGAAGCATGCATCTTAGGGCTCAACATGGCCATTGACATGAATATCCAGGATATGCTGGTAATTGGTGACTCAAATTTGCTAATACACCAAGTACAAGGAGAATGGGCTACCAAGAATTCCAAGATACTGTCGTATCTGCATCATGTACAGTAATTGCGAAAGAGGTTCACGAGGATAGAATTTCGGCATGTTCCTAAATTCAGAACGAGTTTGCCGATGCATTGGCCACTCTATCATCCATGATAAAACATCAAGATAAGAACTTCATCGACCCTATTCCAGTAAGGATCCATAGCCATCCAGCATACTGTGCCCATGTTAAAGAAGAGGCAGACGGAAAACCATGGTACCATGATGTCAAGGAGTATTTGTCAAAGGGAGAGTACCCAGAGCTTGCAAATCATACTCAGAAACTTACGCTTCGGAGATTGTCCAACAATTTCTTTCACAGTGGAGGAGTCCTGTACAGGAGAACTCTCGATTTGGGATTATTGAGATGTGTCGACGTGAAGGAAGCCTCCAAACTACTTGAAGAGATACACGTTGGGACCTGTGGCCCACATATGAATGGTTTTGTCTTGGACAAGAAGATACTCAGAGCCGGTTATTTATGGATGACCATAGAGACGGACTGCATCCAGTATGTCCAGAAATGCCACCGATGTCAGGTACAAGCAGATATGATAAAGGTACCCTCAAAAGAGCTCAATTCAACAAGTTCACCTTCGCCGTTCGCCGCCTGGGGAATGGACGTCATTAGACCGATCGAGCCTAACGCCTCAAGTGGACACAAGTTCATCTTGGTAGCAATTGATTATTTCACTAAATGGGTCGAAACAACATCTTGCAAAGAAGTGACTAAGAAAGTCGTGGCAAACTTTGTCCGCGACCGTATTGTATGTCGATTCAGAATCCCAGAGTCAATCATCATCGATAACGGTTCCAATTTAAATAGTGATCTAATGAAAGCCATGTGCGAGACTTTCAAAATCAAGCACAAGAATTCCACAACCTATAGACCTCAAATAAATGGAGTTGTAGAAGCCGCCAACAAGAACATCAAGAAGATATTGAGGAAGATGATAGAGAAGCACAAACAAAGGCACGAGAAGTTATCATTTGACTTACTGGGATACCGCACCACAATCCGTACATCAACTGGGGCAACCCCCTACTTGCTGGTTTATGGTACGGAAGTTGTTATTCCTGTCGAAGTGGAGATTCCTTCCCTAAGAATCATACAAGAAGCTGAGCTCAACGATGCAGAGTGGGTAAAGAGCCTCTATGAGCAACTGGCCCTCGTAGACGAAAAAAGGATGAATGCAATATGTCATGGTCAACTTTATCAGAATAGAATGACGAGAACCTTCAACAAAAGAGTTAAGCCAAGACAGTTCACACCGGGGCAGCTGGTGTTAAAGAAGATCTTTCCACATCAAGATGAAGCCAAAGGGAAATTCTCTCCCAACTGACAAGGTACGTATATGGTTCACCGAGTATTGACAGGAGGAGCTCTTATACTCGTAGAAATGGACGGAGAAGTCTGACCGAAGCCAATCAATTCAGATGTAGTCAAACGCTACTATGTGTAATTCTTTATGCTATTCCTTAAATGATGTAAATTGAACTACGCCTGACCTGATTCCCGTTAAGAGGGGATACGTAGGAAGCCCTATGGGTTAGGTCACAATTAAATAAAATTATCATTCCCCTCCTCCCTCCCCCCCGCAATTGGAAACTGGGGCAGAATTTTGAGGAGGACCCTCAAAATTCTGAAGCAAGTTCAGCCAATCGCAACATGCACAACAGTCAGAGTCTTCAACCCATCTAATTGGGGAATAATTTTGAGGAGGACCCTCAAAATTCCGTAGCATGAGAAGTTGCAATGTCTTGAACCGTGTCACGGTCGTCGGTTCATCTAAATTTCTTAAAAAATATTTTTTTACTATGCCTTTACAAAATCATGCATGCTTGCTTGTAAAATAGCTCTGTTTAGCAAACGCTACCTCGATGATGTAAATAGGATCATCATACCAAGCCGATTAGGTCAAGCAAAGCCAGCCGGAACACGAATCAACCTCCCCATCTACAGAACTCACAATTTTTCGTTGGATGTAGGAACACGAATAAACATGTTTCGAAGTCATAATTCCCAAAACAATTGCAGTTGCCAAAATTTTCTATCAGCACAAAGAATAAACATGCTTCGTAGTCACAATTCTCACAACAATCGCAATATCGAAATCTTCTACCAACTAAGAAATTCTGTTATTATTTGCTATTTATTCTTTTGCATAAGGCTAATCTTCTGCTTTCCGTTTGCTAAGGCTAATTTTCTGTCTTCCTTTGCATGAGGTTAAGATCTACCTCTATTTGCATAAGGTTAATCTCTGCCTTCCATTTTCATAAGGTTAATCCTCTGCCTTCCTCACCTTGCATAAGCCTAATCTCTGCCTTCCATCTACATAAGGCTAATCTCTGCCTTCCTATCTGCACGAGGCTAAACTCTGCCTCCATTTTTCATGAGTTTAAGCACTACCTCCATTTTCATAAAGGCTAATCTCTGCCTTCCACGTCTTGCATGAGGCTAAGATCTGCCTCCATCTGCATAAGGCTAATCTCTGCCTTCCATTTGCATAAGGCTAATCTTCTGCCTTCTTTTGCATGAGGTTAAGCTCTACCTCCATTTGCATGAGACTAAGCTCTGTATCCATACCTGCATGAGGCTAAACTCTGCCTCCAATTTACTTTTTTTCATCGAGACTAAGCGACGTCTCTCAAGCATTATTTACTTCGCTTCTCTTTCGGGCTAAGATCTGCCCTTCAATTCGCAAGACTAAGCTCTGTCTTGTCAGCATCATATTACTGCATTTCATGGGCTGGAATATCACTAACTTGTCCAAAGGAGTCATAGTCTAACGACATCATACTCATAGACGAAAGACACCATGTCATGCCATGGGGATCTCTCTCGATTTTGCATATCATTATTCAAAGGCGTCATAGTTCGGAGGCACCATCTTCATGTCCCGAGAACATCATTTCATGGCCTGCGAATCTCTCATCAAACAATTCATGGCCCAGGACATCATGATCTGAGGACGTCATCCCTAACCGTCCAAAGAAAACTTTCATAGTCCAACGAGAACTTGCATCATGTTTAAATTTATGCCTAGTACACGCTTGTATTGCTTTTATTGCAGGTAACCCGGCGAGCAACGACTATCCCAGCAGGAGTGATTCCGCTCCAGTTCTCTCAAAACCTAACCATTCCCGTAAACCATTCACTCATCCAGCCCTAGATGTTGTGTCCGTACTTGTGGTGACTTCACCGGTATACTTCGCCGATGGATCCAGAACTACATACGGCCTGATTCCTGTAAGACCAGGGATATGTAGGCAGCTCAGAAGCCAGGGCGCGTCCTAAACCTCTAAAACCGTTTCGCTCGGTCAAAATTGGCCATCATATCTTTACCCTACAACTCTTTCATCCTTTCCAGGTAAAGAGGGGCAGCTGCTTACCCAATTTTTCCTAAAAAATATTTTAAATTTGCATATATATTTTCAAAATCATGCATTAGTAGCAATTGGTATTTTTCCATAATTTTCCTATATTTGTTATTAATTTATTCAACATTTTATTTCCAATAAATGATCGCAAAATTGCATCACAAATGGTTTCAAAATATTTTCTTGATTTAATTTATTATTTTTTGGTCTTATTAAGACTAAATTATTTCATAATTAGCCAAATTGGCACATTTTGGCTATAATACAATTATAGCCCAATCATATGATTTTATACTATTTCTTACCAGGAATTAATCATTTGCATTTTTAAATACTAAATAAGCATTTTTAAACTATTATCTATGCATGAAATTCACTTTTTACAATTATTAGCTGTTTTATAAATTATTTTTATTAATTTAATCGGGTATTTAACAAATGGCCTAAGTTATTTCAATTTTAGCTTAATTAAACCTGACCCCAACCCCAACTAAAGTAGCCCAAATACCCGTTGCCCAATACACTATCCTACCCGACCCAATCTCCATTTAATTTGGACCGTTGATTAATTTTAATTAACGGACCAGATCAATTCTTACCTTAATTAACCCTAAAAGACTACCCCCCCTTCCCTCTCATTTCTCTCAATGCACTCTGCCGTTACACTCTCCTCTCATCTCTCAAGTTTTCTGCTAAACCTAAGCTCACACTCACCGGCCTTCGACTCGCCGGTAACTATGGTGGTTCCACCACCATTTCTAGCCTCCATGGCTCCCTCACATGCCAGATTATTGCTTCCCTAAGGTCCTAAAGAGAACCAGAAGAGGTTCAACTCACCCATGGCCTTTTCATGGCTCCCTCACATGCCGGATTATTTCTTCCCTAAGGTCCTAAAGAGAACCAGAAGAGGTTCAACTAACCCATGGCCTTTTCATGTCGTTCTCAGGCGACCCTTGGCCTGTCCGAGTAAGATCCTTCCATCTCCGGCTAAAACCTATGGTTTCTTAGACGATTCTCTCGATCTCTGGGTTATCTCTCTCTGAAACCCTAACTCGTCTCTTGACTTCTCAGATATGTAACGAATCTGAGTATATCTTGAGTTATTTTACTGTTTTCTTAAAGATTTTCCGGTTTTTCAAAAAAAAAAAGCCTCTTTGTCTTCAAACTAGGGTTTCTTAACCCCTTTCAAAAATGATTCTTCTTTTTATTTTAAGTGTTGTTTATGATTACTAGGTTTGAACGATTTACTTATGTTTTTCCTTTTACCTGATTTATTATATTAAGAGCCCTATTTTTTAGACTGTCTTTGATAATATGTCCGTTTAATCCGCATGTGTGTTTGTTTCTCATGAACATTCTGTGCTTTTGTGATTTTTACCTTATTAAGGTTTATTTTACCTATTCTTGCCTATTATGTGTTTATCCCGCTTATTCTCAGAAATTTGTGTTAATAAGTGCTATGTTCTAGTTCGAATCTCTGATTTATGTGATTGTTTTTACCCTATTTTTGCCTATTCTTGCCTATTATATGTTTATTCCGTTATTCTCAGAAATTCGTGTTGATTTCCCTAATAAGTGCCATGTTCTAGTTTGAATCCATGACTTATGTGATTCTTTTACCCTATTTTTCCTATTCTTGCCTATTATGTGTTTATTCCGTTTACCTGTGGTATTTTCCTTTGATTAATACTATTTTCTGTTTGAATCCTTGATTCCATGTGATTGATATGATATTCTCTACTGATTCTCCAACCTCATTTTATTTCTTGCCTTACTATGTGTTCGATTATGCTGTCAAACTGATTCTTAAGCATTTTCCTTAATTAGATTTCCTAAACCTAGCCTGTATTACATGTTCTATACTTGTGCTATGCTGAAACTATTTCCTTATGTGTTATATTCAGCCTTATATGGTGTCTTTCCTTATTTAATATCTGCCTATTACCGTTTGAAGTTAACTCCTTCAATTAAGGGAGTATCTATGCTGATTTTATACTAATTGGTACCTAATTCCCTAATCACTGCTTAACTTTGATTCTTACCTTGTCTTATACCTACTTTCAAACTATATATACACTGCTCTTTCATTAACACAACATACAAACACAATTGTTCAAAGAGCTCTCTCTCTCTCTCTCTCTCTCTCTCACTCAAAACTTTCTGCTCTCCTTCTGTGTTACTTACTATTATTTTGAGTTAGCTGGCTGCAAGCCAAGTCTAACTATTGTTCTCTCCTATCCTTCACTCTTGTGTTTACTGTCTTCTTTACTAGTATGTTCTCATTTCAATTCAAGTCCCAGACCAATATGCTTCTTTTACTGCTTCAGTTTATCATGTTTCTAATATGTTTCTATCTGTGGTTTTGTTGTTCAACCAGCAACTAACATGTCTACCTTACTGCTTTATCAGCATGCTTCTGAATATGTCCAACCCCTTAGGATCAACCTTCTTATAAACCCCCATTTGTAGTATACCTCAATGTGACTCTGCCTTACTTATGTTTCTCTGATTTCTAGCATGAACCTTTTTTGTGCAAAGCAGTTGGCTATCCTAAGTTGTCTGATCCTGTGTTGGTTCTGAGATTCATGATGTGCTGATACCATTAGCT
This sequence comes from Nicotiana undulata, assembly GCA_005239495.1. Lineage (NCBI taxonomy): Eukaryota > Viridiplantae > Streptophyta > Magnoliopsida > Solanales > Solanaceae > Nicotiana > Nicotiana undulata. The sequence continues at coordinate 219,465 of ML249111.1, forward strand.
ATCCCCATAGTTCCCTAAACCCCTATAAGAATTTCCATGCTCCTGTAATTATGTGTGCACTACATGTGCTCTATGTGTTCCCAATTCCTATCACCCCTGTGTGCAGGTTTGTTCTTTCTGCCTTGGTTATGTGTTCTTTGGGTGTTACTACACCTATTTGGCTCTATGTTGACATGCTGATTGTTAATTGTCCAACTCTTATCAAAAAGTTGTTTTACTAAGCAACTCTCTCTTATTTTTTACAAAGTTATTTCAACTAAGTCTCTTACAACATTGTTTTCCTACTAAGACCTTTTCAAGACTATGTCAAGCACTCTCACCTTACTCTTAGGTCTTTAAGTTCTGCCCCTCTAATGTGTGATTGCTTAGGGATCCGTATGAGGTCCCTCTGAAATCTGATGCATTAGAGCTGGCTCTTCCACACTGCACTTACTCAATTATGGTTGTGAAATCTGGGTGTGAGCACTGCCCGGGATCCCTTGAGGTCCTTAGGGAACCCTGACACACCCGTAATGAGAAAGGCTATGAAACATCTGGGTATTGGATGTTCTGGAAACCTGGGCCTATTTTCAGGCTCCCTATAGTGTAACTTCTTATTTTTCTACTTATGTAATTCATTCAATATTGGTTTGTAATAATCTTTGCAAACGAATATTGGGGATGTCTAGTGAAAAATGGAGGGTAGATAGATATGTTATCAATATCAAATGGGTAGAGACCATGCTTTAGGTTTACATTTTCCTGTATGCGCATTAGAATTCATGTTTAGGACCAATACATGCAAATCATATCATGCTCTTAGGTTTTCATGTATACTGTTTCGACATCTCGTTTTGACATTCCTATTATCATTTAGAAATTCTGTTTCTAGGCTAATAAATGGCATTAACGTAAAAACTGTTATTTCTGCACATTTTTGAATTCATGATTAAAAATGCTGTAATCTTATATGCATTTAAAAGTCATGCTTTAGGAATTCTGCATATCCTGAAATCATGTTGTGCATTTAGAAATCCTGCTTAGGAATTCTGCATATAAATCATTCTGCATTTTTATATGTGCATACTAGATACTCTGCTTAGGATTTCGTTCATACTCGCTCAGTCACACCTAGTTAAACTATTGATGCATAAAAAGGACATAAAGCTGTCTCATGTTTGATTATCCTGTTTAAGTAAAATTGGTCATAATCCATGTGTCTTTGCAATACTTAGAACAACATGCTCTTAAGTAAAAATGACTTCTGAATTATTAATAGCTCTGGCGATTATTATGCATGATCCCACGCCTAGGAAAGCCTTAGGTAATCAACCCTTTTAAAAACTGGAACACTATCTCTTGTTGTTTACTGCTTAATGCTTAACATGCTTAAAATCAGTAGGCAAACTGATTAGGGCCCTGCTTCTGAAGTTATAAACCAAATCTGCATATCTCTTGTGTTCTGATATTCACCTAGACATCATGTTTTAGGATCTTGTTTAATGATACTGCCCTTATTTGCGATTGAGACGTGCTGTTTACATGCAATATTTGTGGAGGTAAATCTGAGCCTCTTAATTGCTTCTTTTCTGTTTTATCCGCTAAAGTCCTATTTGTTCTTGCCTGTTGCCTTAGTATTTTCTCCTTTTAACCTTAGGGGTCCGTCTAGAACTGCCCATAGGTAGAGGTCCTAAATTCCTTCGGGACCATTAAGAAGGTACGGGTAACAACACACATAGAGATCGTAAATAACACTCACTTAAATAACCGCTAAGGGGTGGGAAAGGGTAGATATGGATATGATGACCAGTGTGCTAATGCCACGTGTAGCCTCTCTTCTGAGGAGTGATTACCGGGCATTGTGCCGATGTGATCCTATAGGATAAACAACTTAGGACCCTCCCCCCTATTCCTTATATATATATATATATATATATATATATGCATAGGCTACGAATACTTTAAGGAATCTTCTACATGTGTTTAGACTTCAAATCTTTTAAACTTTAGCACATATGTGTGCTTAGACTGCGAACCTTTTCAAAACCCCTTATCTCTTCTACCTATATGTTTTCATTGCTTATGTGCTACTTGTCTCAAAATTCACAAAGCTTGTTTGGCCGAGAACCACAGTTGTGGACTCTGAGGGGTGCCTAACACCTTCCCCTTGGAGTAATTTCAAGCCCTTACCCTATCTCTGGTTAACAAATTAGTGTTGTAATGACCCTTAATAGGTTCCCTAATGCACCTTAATTTGTTAGGTGGCGACTCTTCGATTCCTTATATACCCCTTTCCCAAAAGGAAACGAGTTGTCCCAATAATGTCAAAAACCCTGACCGATCCGAAAGGAGAGGGCAAAAAATGGGCGCGACAGTGGCTCTGCTCTATGCCCCTCGATCGATAACCCTCAACCCGATGAGCAATCTCGACCACAAGTTGATAAGGAGTCCCCATCTCCACCTCTCGGGCCATGTTGGCCCTAATACCTGAGTGCAACCCAACTACAAATCTCCGCACTCCCTCTGCATCAGTAGGAAGTATCATGAGTGTATGACGAGACAACTCAAAAAACCTAGCCTCGTAGTCAGTCACTGACATCTGACCCTGCTCCAGCTGCTCAAACTGATATCGCAGCTCTTCCCTCTCAGAGGGTGGGATATATCTGTCCAGGAACAACTGAGTGAACTTCTCCCAAGTGAGGGGAGGAGGATCTGTCGGTCTGCCAAGAATATAGGACTGCCACCACCTACGGGCCCTATTCTCTAACTGGAAGGTAGTGAAATCAACTCCATGGGACTCTAGTATCCTCATGTTGTGCAGTCTATCCCTGCACCTATCAATAAAGTCATGTGCGTCCTCATAACGCTCACCTCCGAAGATAAGAGGGTGCAATCTGGTCCATCTATCCAATAGCTTCTGCGAAACGCCGTCCGTATCTGGTTTGGGCTCAAGTGCTGCTGCTACTAGCTAGGCCCCGCCCACGAGCAGTGTACCCGGGGTCTGATATACTAAGGGTGGCTAACGGGCCGGGCCCGGGCCAAGTGGGCCGGGCTTCGCGGGCCGCGGGCTTCG
>ML249113.1:474-23585 GCA_005239495.1 Nicotiana undulata
TACCTTTTATGTAGTTTCTTAGCAATCTTGTCCTCCCATGTGATGTATGTTCATGATCAATATCTACCATTTATATTGATCTCGTTATCCCTTAAAGATAATAAGAAGGTTAGATAAAATGTACGTTGGTGCTCGGCAAGTATGGCCCGGGTGCTAGTCATGATCCTCCAGTTTGGGTCGTGACACCTTAGCATCAGGACGAGCAGGAAAAGCATAACACCGGGGCTGAGCCCCTTCACTCTGAACATCCATGGGTCTACCTGCTGTCACCTGGCCTCTACCCCTCACGGCATGTGCTCCACCTCTATGAAACTGACCACCACCTCTGGCACCTCGACCACCACCTCTAGCTGGATGAGGGGGTAAGGGTGCACCTGCTGCGAGAACCAAGGCACGGGAACCCTGATACTGGGGTACACTCGAAGCTCGGGGGCAATACCTGGCAATGTGCCCCAGGCTACCACAACTATAACAAGATCTCTACTGTTGTGGTTGATGACTCGGGAACTGGCCCTGACGACCATGATAACTACCCTGGTAACTCTGAAGCGGCTCTGCACTGATAGATGCTGGTGGTGCACTAGCATGAGCTGGCGGTGCAAGGGGAGATACTTGAAGTGCTGACTGAAAAGGTCGAGGTGGATGACCCCTACTGAAAGAATCCCTGCTCCAGACGAGGCTCCACTGAATCTACCAAAATGACAGGGCCTCTTGTCAGCCCCCTTACCACCTCCCTGTGACAAAATCATCTCAATCCTTCTGGCTACATCAGCCGCATCCAAGAATGAAATATCAGTACTCGACTCCCTGGCCATCTGGAGTCGTATAGGCTGGACCAATCCCTCGATGAACCTCCGAACACTCTCCCGATCAGTGGGGAGTATCATCAATCCATGCCTGGCTAGAGCGATGAACCTTGTCTCGTACTGGGTAACAGACATAGATCCCTGCTGGAGGCGCTCAAACAACCTCCTAAGATCCTCTCGCTGAGTAATGGGAAGGAACTTCCCCAGAAATACCTATGTGAACTGAGCCCAAGTCAAAGTTGCAGACCCAGCTGGTCTGGCTAAACAGTAGTCCATCCACCAAGTCTTGGCTACGCCAGATAGTCGAAAAGTGGCGAAGTCAACTCCATTAGACTCAATTATGCCCATGTTCCGAAGAACCTCATGACAGCTGTCCAAGTAATCGTGTGGGTCCTCTGACGGTGCACCAATAAAAGTAGCAGTGAATAACTTGGTGAATCTGTCCAATCTCCACAACGCATATGCTGACATAGCTGCTCCCTCAGCTACAGGGGCTGCAATACCTAGCTATGCTACTCCGGCTGACTGAGGTGACGAAGTCTGAAACTGAGTGGAAACCTGCTCTGGTGTATGAATAACAGGAGTCTGGGTACCTCCCCCAGCCTGAGATCCGGCTGAAGCTGTAGGAAGAAGTCCGACCTGAGCCACACTCTCCATAAGTCCCACCAAGCGGACTAGAGCATCCTGAAGCACTAGGGTAGCTATGAACCCCTCTGGGACCTATGCTGGTCCAACTGGGACTGCCGGAACTAGGACCTCCTCGTCAGACTCGACTTGAGGGTCCTCCACTGGGGCTGCTGCTCTACGCTGAGCCCCGCCCTGGCCTCGGCCTCTAGCACGGCCTCGACCTCGGCCCCTCGTAGGAGCTGTAGGAGGAGTGTCGGGCTGTTGAGCGGAACCAAGGGAAGCACGCGTCCTCGCCATCTGCGAGAGAGTAGAATGGAAACTCAATCAGTATACAGAATATACTACGCACGACAGAGTATGAAGAGAAGAGGAGTATCCTAACTTTGCAGCCTCCGGGGATAAATACAGACGTCTCTGTACCGATCCCTCAGACTCTACCAAGGTTGTCCGTGAGTTGTGAAACCTAAGAAACCTAGGGCTCTGATACCAACTTGTCACGACCCGAAATCCCACCTTCGGGCCATAACTGCGACTAACGTTGAACCCGCTAGACAAGCCAATGTACACAACGTTTTGACATCTATAAACAACGTAACAGTATTTAAATCCATTAACCTTCAAACCTTTACCGGAATATCCCGAATCATGAACTTTCAACCTTTACTGAAACATCACAAATCACTTCAAAAGTTTTACAGCAGAAAAGTAATAATATTTCAAAACGCATAATGAAACGATAAAGACAACAATATCGCAAAATCCCAAAATCGGGGTGTCACAACCTCACGAACTATCTAAACTGAGTGCTAAATACAGAGTCTGAAAGGAAATATATAATTGTCTTGGAACTAGGAGTAAAAGTAAGACAATGAGGGATTCAAATGCAGGAGAGACACCAAGGCCCACGAACGCCAGCGGGTATACCTCGAAGCTCTAGGTGGACTGAAGGTGACTCCCTCAATGCGGTCCACTGGGTCTGGATGCGGGATATGCACAACATTAAGAAGTGCAGTGTAGCATCAGTACAACCGACCCCCATGTACTGAGTAAGTGCCGAGCCTAACCTCGAACGAAGTAGTGACGAGGCTAGACTTGACAATAATGATATACGGTCCTATTCTACTACAGGTAACATGGATAATACAAGACAGGAGGTAAGCAGGTAAGTAAGGGATACGGGAGCAGTAAAAAGGGAACAAGTGAAATGAAGCAGTCAAATTGACAGATAGAAGTAGACAAGGGAAGCAATCTAACACAATCGCCAACGAAACAAGTACAATTTACCAGAAATGTAAACAATGGCATGACATCACCCTTCGTGCTTTTACTCTCTCCTCACAATGCAATGAAATCAAATATCATGGCACGGCATCACCCTTCGTGCTTTACAATCTTCCTCACAATGCAATGTACAATGTATCATGGCACGACATTAACCTTCGTACTTATAATCAATAAAAGTCATGGCACAACATTTACCTTCGTGCTTATAATCAATATGAATCATGGCCCGGCATCACCCTTCGTGCGTTACACTCTTCCTCACTATGCAATGTAAACAGATGTCATGGCACGGCATCACCCTTCGTGCTTTACAATCTTCCTCACAATGCTATGTACAATGTATCATGGCATGACATTAACCTTCGTACTTATAATCAATAAAAGTCATGGCACAACATTTACCTTCGTGCTTATAATCAATATGAATCATGGCACGGCATCACCCTTCGTGCGTTACACTCTTCCTCACTATGCAATGTAAACAGATGTCATGGCACGGCATCACACTTCATGCTTTACACTCTTCCTCACCAAACAATAATAGATAAAATGGCAAGGAGTACAGCATAGTGGAAATAAGCAGTTCAAAACAACGGGCAAGGGGAAAACATCAACTTAAGAACTCAACCAATGCCCGACATGGGTCTCAGCTATAACCAATCACCTCAATATCATACTCTACGCTTGGATTATCATTCGTATCAACACTTATCAAACTTAACAACCAATACTTTCAATCAAGAATAAATACCAAGTAAAGACAATCTCATAATATGCTAAACATGGAAGAATTACACCAATTTCTATCAAAATAGACTCACGGGCATGCTTGACACACATTGCATAGGTACTCGTCACCTCACCTATGCAATGAACATGATAACCACTTAGCACATAGAAAATAATACCTATTCCCTCACCAAAATTAGGCAAGACACTCACCTTGGTCTAAGTATAGCAATCAACCATCTAAGACCGTCTTTCTTTTACAATCCGACTCTGAAACAACGATATCTAGGCATAATTAATTCAATAATATCAATAAAGACTCAACAATACAATCCCATAGCCTAGATATTCAATTTCTAGCATTTTTCAAAAAAATACCAAAATTCGACCCCGGGCCCGCTTGGTCATTACGCGAGGCTCGGACCAAAACCCGATCACCCATAACCCCACGAGTTAGAATATATAATTTGTTTTAAGATCCGACCCCAAATTGAGGTTGAATCACCCAAATTTCGCAAAAACCTAATTCTACTGAAAACCCCTAATTTCTACTTGATTTTATGATTTTAGACCTAGATTTCTAGTGATTATGGAAGGAACGTGGAAGAAATATAAGTTGAAATCACTTACCCAAAGGTTTATTGAAGGATTCTAGTTTGGGGGTCGACAATGGAGGTTGGAGGAGGAGAAGAAGGCTGAAAATAGCAAAGTCCCGTATGAAATATTCTGTTTTGAACTCATTTAATAACTGGGCGATCGCAATAGCCATTCCTCGATCACAGTGCACCCAACCTTGGTCTCTATGCGATCGCATCCCTGCTTCCGTGATCACATAGAGACCAAGGCTGGGTGCACTGCGATCGCGGAATGGCTATTGCGATCGCACATGTATTCAACCTCTCCCTTATGCAATCGCACAAAGGAAACATCGACCGCACAAAGTATCTTCCTCCAGCTGCCCTTACCCACCTAATACACTATGCGATCGCGGAGTATGCTATGCGATTGCATAGTGTAACAGACTACCCCCCAGGCACGAAGCTATGCGATCGCGGGCCAATCAATGCGATCGCATAGAGTAATGGAACTGACACCAGCAAAATGCAATTACACCAGATTTTTTCTATCTTTTAAAACCCCGTTAGCTACCCGAAACTCACCCAAGCCCTCGGGGCTCAAAACCAAAAACACACACAACTCCCAAAACATCCTACGGACTTATTCAAGCTTTCAAATCACAAAAATATCATCAAAAACAAGGAATTAAACCTTAAAACTCATAGAATTTTCCCAAACTTCATAAACTTCCTAATTTCATATTTTTAATCCGAATCACGTCGTTTCAAGTCTGTTTCACACCAAATTTCACCTATAAGACAAATAACATATAATAGACCGGTTCCGGGCCCGGTAACACGGTTTTCACATAATTATTCATTTTCAAAAGTCTTTATCATTTTCAGAAAACAATTTTCTTTAAAAATTCATTTCTCGGGCTTAGGACCTCGGAATTCTATTCCGGGCATACGCCCAAGTCCCATATTTTCCTACAGACCCTCCGGGACCGTCAAATCACGGGTCCGGATCCGTTTACCAAAAATGTTGACCAAAGTCAACTTTATTCATTTAATTATCATAAAATTCCATTTTCTTCAAATTTCAACATAAGGACTTCCCGGCTACACGCCTGGGTTGCACACTCACATCGAGGTGAGATTAATGGCGGCTTTCATGGCCTCGGAACACAGATTTTGATATAATTACTTAGGATGACCTTTTGGGTCATCACAACCAGCCATTTAGTGTTCCTCCGGCGGGTATTCAGGTCATCAGGGTTCTCGCAGTCTCTACTTCAGTGTTATGCCAGAGGTTTCTCACCGCCCCCCAGCTATTCAGGGTTCTTCTTCTTCAGGGCAGCATGCCATGCCTCTAGTGAGATGCTATGAGTGTGGGGATTCAGGGCCATATGAGGAGGACTTGTCCCAAACTTCGAGGCAAGGCTGTTCAGCAGAGTTATCAGCCTACATACTCAGCACCGGCGCCCCGTCCACCTAGAGGTGAAGGACAGGCTGGTAGAGGTCGCCCCATAGGTGGAGGCCAGGCAGGGGGAGCTCAACTAGCTCCTATTCAGTCCAGCAGACGTCGGTCTTCAGGTAATCCAACCAGATTCTATGCTATTCCGGCCCGAGCAGATGCAGTGGGCTCAGACGCCGTGATCACAGGTACTATTTCAGTATGTGGTAGGGAGGCATCAGTGCTATTTGATCCAGGATCCACTTATTCATATGTGTCAGCCTTATTTGCTTGTTTTCTAGATGTTCCTCGCGAGTCCTTGGATTCTCCTATTTATGTGTCCACTCCTGTGGGCGATTCTATGGCGGTAGAGCGGGTCTATCGGTCTTGTGTGATAACCTTTTGTGGGTTCGAGACTAGAGCGGACCTTCTATTGCTCGACATGGTTGACTTTGAGATTATCCTGGGCATGGATTGGCTATCTCCTCATCATGCCATCCTGGATTTCCATGCCAAGACGGTTACTTTGGCCATGCCTGAGTTGCCTATGATGGAGTGGAAAGGTTCATCAGTTAGTGCAGCTAGTAGAGTTATTTCCTTCCTAAAGGCTCGACATATGGTCAAGAAGGGTTGTCTGGCGTATCTTGCTTATGTGCGGGACACCACTGCCGAGTCTCCGACGATTGATTCAGTGCCAGTTGTTCGAGAGTTTGCGGATGTCTTTCCTTCAGACATTCCGGGCATGCCTCCGGATCGAGATATCGATTTTTGTATTGATGTAGCTCCAAGCACTCAGCCTATATCTATTCCCCCGTACCGTAGGGCTCCAAAGGAGTTGAAGGAGAAACTTGAGGAGTTGTTGGATAAAGGGTTTATCAGACCGAGTGTATCGCCATGAGGCGCTCCTGTTCTATTTGTAAAGAAGAAAGATGGGTCTATGCAGATGTGTATTGATTACCGCCAGTTGAACGAGGTAACTATTAAGAACAAGTATCCATTGTCGCGCATCGATGATTTGTTTGACCAGTTACATGGTGCCAGGGAATTTTCAAAAATTGACTTGAGATCAGGCTATCATCAGTTGAAGATTCGGGCCTCAGATGTCCCAAAGATTGCTTTTCGTACGAGATATGGCCACTATGAGTTATTGGTGATGTCCTTTGGCTTGACTAATGCCCCGGCAACATTTATGGACTTGATGAACAGGGTGTTCAGGCCGTATATTGATTCCTTTGTCATCGTCTTCATTAACGACATTTTGATTAACTCACGTAGCCTGGGAGAGCACGAGCAGCATTTGAGATTTGTGCTCCAGACCTTGCGAGAACAGAAGCTATATGCGAAGTTCTCCAAGTGTGAGTTTTGGTTGGATTCCGTGGCATTCTTGGGACATGTAGTATTCAGAAAGGATATCAAGGTTGTTCCTAAGAAGAATGAGGCAGTTCAGAGTTGCCCACGTCCTACTTCAGCTACAGAGATCAGGAGATTCTTGGGTCTAGCAGGCTACTACCGACGATTTGTGGAGGGATTTTCATACATTGCAGCCCCATTGACTAGATTGACTCAGAAGAATGCTCCATTTCGGTGGTCTGACGAGTGTGAGGCGAGCTTTCAGAAGCTCAAGACAGCATTGACTTCGGCACCAGTTCTAGTATTGCCTTCCGGTTTAGGGATGTATACAGTGTATTGCGACGCTTCACGCGTTGGCTTGGGATGCGTATTGATGCAGGAAGGGAGAGTTATTGCTTATGCTTCGCACCAAATGAAGGTTCATGAGAAGAATTACCCTGTACACGATTTGGAGTTGGTGGCAATTGTTCATGCTCTTAAGATTTGGAGGCATTACTTATATGGGGTGTCTTGTGAGGTTTATACCAACCACCGCAGCTTGCAGCACTTGTTCAAGCAGAGGGATCTTAATTTGAGGCAGTGCAGGTGTCTTGAGTTGCTGAAGGATTTTGACATCACCATTCTTTATCATCCGGACAAGGCAAATGTGGTAGCAGATGCTTTGAGTAGGAAGGCGGAGAGTATGGGTAGCTTGGCTTATATTGCAGCTGAGGAGAGACCTCTAGCCTTTGTGTGTTTCAGAATCGTTTGTGTGTTTCTAATGTTGATGGCTTGAGGCAGAGGATCTTAGAAGAGGCACACAGTTCGCGATACTCTATCCACCCGGGTGCTAGGAAGATGTATCGTGATTTGAGCCAGCATTACTGGTGGAGGCGCATGAAGAGATACATCATGGAGTATGTGGCTAGGTGTCTTAATTGGCAGCAGGTTAAGTATGAGCATCAGAGGCCAGGAGGCCTACTTTAGCAGATGCCCATTCCTGAGTGGAAGTGGGAGCACATTACTATGGACTTCGTGGTTGGGTTGCCTTGGACTTTGCGGAAGGTTGACGCGGTTTGGGTCATTGTGGATAGATTAACCAAATCGGCGCATTTCATCCCTATGGCTACTACTTATACTTCTGAGAGGTTTTCCCAGATCTACATTCGGGAGATGGTCTGGTTGCACGGCGTACCGGTGTCCATTATTTTAGATCGAGGTCCTCAATTCACCTCGCACTTCTGGAGAGCATTGCACAGAGAGATGGGCACTCAGATAGATCTCATCACAACTTTTCATCCATAGACTGAGAGCGTACAGTTCAGATATTGGAGGACATGCTCAGAGCATGTGTTCTTGACTTTGGAGGCCAGTGGTACCAAATTTTGCCTTTGGCCAAGTTTGCTTACAATAATAGTTATCAGTCAAGCATTGAGATGGCTCCATTTGAGGCTCTGTATGGTCGGCGATGTCGTTCTCCCATCGGGTGGTTTGAGGCTGGTGAGGCTAAGTTATATAGTATAGACCTGGTGAGAGATGCTTTAGAGAAGGTGAAGTTAATTCAGGAGAGGCTCCACTTAGCACAGTCCAGACAGAAGAGCTACGCGGATCAGAGGGCTCGATATGTATCATTTATGGAGGGAGATAAGGTTCTGCTGAAGGTTTCGCCGATGAAGGGCATTATGAGATTCGGGAAGAAGGGCAAGTTGAGCCCGAGGTTTATAGGCCCTTTCGAGGTATTGAGGCGAGTTGGAGAGGTTTCTTATGAGCTTGCCTTACCTCCCAGCTTATCGGGAGTCCATCCGGTATTTCATGTATCCATGCTCTGGAGATATCACGCCGACTTCTCTCACGTTGTTGATTTCAGTAGTATTAAGTTGGATGAGAGATTGGGCTATGAGGAGGAGCCAGTTGCTATTAAGGAAAGACAGGACCGTCAGTTGAGATCTAAGAGAGTTTCTGCCATGAAGGTCTAGTGGCGGGGCCAACCAGTCGAGGAGGCGACTTGGGAGTCCGAGGAGGACATGCGAAGCATATATCCACACTTATTCAGCACTTTAGGTACGATTCTAGACCCGTTCGAGGACGAACGTTTGTTTAAGAGGTGGAGAATGTAACGACCCAACCGGTCATTTTGCGTATTCGGACCCCATTTCCCCAAATAATACTTTCGGTAGCGGCTTATCGTAATTTGCAACTTGCAGGGACGGGCGGTTCAGGATTCATAAGTGTTTAGGATGGTATAGGAACACTTAGTTCCTTAAGGTTGGATTTTAAAGGCAAGATTGACTTCGGTCAACATTTTAAGTAAACAACCTCGGAATTGAGTTTTGACGATTCCAGTAGCTTCGTATGATGATTTCGGATTGTACGTATGTCCGCAATGGGTTTTGGATGACCCGGGAGCATTTCGACGCCAAATAGTGAAATAGAGTTTCCTTAAGTTCATAATTTGGTTTGGGACGTGTTTTTGTGTTATCAAGGTCCGAACAAAATTCCGAGACCAAGAATAGTTCTGTTATGTCATTTATGACTTGCTTGCAAATTTTGGTGGCATTCCGAGTAGTATAGGCCGGTTCGGCGCATTGAAACCGAATTGAAGAACTTAAAAATTCTTAAGTTTGATTCTAGGGGTTTTGAGGGTTGATTTTGAGTTTTAGCGTTGTTTTGGGTGTTCCGAAGGCTCGAGCGAGTTCGTAATATGATTTAGGACTTGTTGGTATAATTGCACGGGGGCTCGGGTGGGCCCAGGTGCCTCCCAGACACCAAACGGAGCCAAAGACCAGCAACTTCAGCTGCTGGTGCACCAGATCCGGTGTGACCGCAGGTGCGGTTGCCCAGGTCGCAGGTGCGAGACCGCCCCTGCGTTCAAGGCTCCGCAGGTGCGACCCGCAGGGGAGCTGGTCCAAACCGCAGGTGCGGACCTCCTTCCGCAAGCGCGGACCCCCTGGTGCGGGACTTCCTCCGCAGTTGCGGCCCCAGGCCTCCTAGGCCACTTCTGTAGGTGCGACCCATGGCTCGCAGGTGCGAGACCGCAGGTGCGGTCCTCGAGCCGCAGGTGCGAGATCACTGAAGGTAGTGGTCTCATTTAATACGGGATTTGGCCATTTTTCACCATTTCCTCTCCTTTATTGGCGATTTTGAGGGCTTTCAAGAGGGTATTCGGCCTAGCTACTAAGAGGTAAGTAATTTCCATTTAAATGTTAGATTATTACACCAAAACTTAGGTAGATTAACATTTAATTAGTGAAAATCAAAGGGGTTAGAGTGAAAACCTAGGATTGATGAACTTTAGGGAATTCCACCACTTTTCTACCATGAAATCATACAAAAACTATATATTAATGATTCTTAGGCTATGGGTGAGTGTTATCTTCAAAAATTTCCGGAATCCGAGCATGTGGGCCCGGGGATGTATTTTGGGATTTCTTCAAGAATAGTGAATTTAATAAATAAGTAGGAGAATTTCCATACTTTGAGCATGCATTGACATATTTATATATCATTTGACTAGTTTCGAGTCCTCGGGTGTAAAGTTTCAAGTTTCGGGCGCGTTCTTGACCCGGGAAGTAGATTATACGTGAGGTGAGTCTCCTTTCCAACCTTGTAAGAGGGAATTGTTCTTATAGGTAAATGTAAATGATTGAATTGTCCTTATTTGCGGGGGGTTACGTACGCGCAAAGTGACGAGAGTCCGTGCATAGCTACTACTATGTTATGCCGGGTAGAATTTAGGATTTCACAAGCATGCTTTTTTGTGCCTTACTTGTACCTTTACGTGTGTTTATTGTTGCTTATTATCCTTGAGATTGATATGAGGATATTAGGAAGTTATGTGTAAGTTTAAGTGTTTAACTCTCTGATTTCAAGTATAATCCATGATAAATTCCTGAAGTTCCTAATGATTCTGTGAATGTCTATGAGAACCCGTGTCGTATGTATGATTTGCGAGCGGGATAGCCCTATATTTATGTCAACCGCGTCGCATGGTCGATTCGCGAACGGGGTAATGGATGCATCTATGGTTCGTCCCGCTCGAACCTCGGCAATGCAAATTTATTTTTGTGTCGCTTCAGCCGTACGCTTCGGCATATTGTGTGCTATGTATTTGACTGAGAGTCTTGTTATTAATAAATAAATTACTCCACGTGTAAGGGGAACTTGAGACTTTTGTTATAATTACTATTTGACTCACGAGAATAAATTGCAGCTTTATATGATTGATACTTCATGCCTTAGTGATTTCATGACTACTCTTCCTATCTAGCTTTATTTAATCATATTATTGGTTAACACCCTAGTGAGTAACACGTATACCTCTCGTCACTACTTCTTAGAGTTTAGACGGTATACTCACTGGGTACATATTTGTTTATATATACTCATGCTACGCTTCTATACTTAATTGTACAGGTTCTGAGGCTGTTGCACCTGGTCACTATTCTGGTGTCCGTCATTGCGAGTACTATCTGGACCCGACTTCACAGTGAGCTGCTCCTCTTGGCGTTCCTCAGCAGCACTGTGGAGATTTCTACTATTTTTGGGATACTTCTGTCTATTCTTTTCATATAGTAGTACTTCTATTTTTGTCTAGCTTTGTATATTCCACTAGTTGCCTGTGGACTTGTGACACTAGGTCTTGGCACACGTAGTTGACTCGCTAGTATTATGCTACTCGGTTTATGTTGGAAAACAATTTTTGAGTTACTTTAAATCAACTTTCCTCACTTCCTCACTTTCATTAAAGGACTTCTTAAATTAAAACTGGACAAGTATTTGAACATCTCATTAATTTAATTAATTTCGTTAGCAAACTAGTGTTGGCTTGCCTGACTCCGGTGTTGGGTGCCATCACGACTGAATAGGAATTTGGGTCGTGACATTACTATTAGTTTCAATTTTCCCTATAAATCCTACACATATTAATAGATTATTTCCATTATTCATTTCTTCTTACCCTTTAGCTTGTATTCGTATCTTAATGTTTTTTCCAAATTCTAATAAATTTATCATGAAGTCTGGGGTTATATAAAATATTCCTCCATTACTAGTCATGTCTACTTCCGTTAATCCTATTATAGATTTCTTTTGATCTGACCATCTATCATCATATACCACAACTAGTACTTTAGTTCCTAAATTTTTTCTAGTTAATCCTTTCAATCCTATTACTATTAATCCCATGTGCATTAGATTCTTCTTATAATTTTTTATTTGTCTTACTGATTCTGGGTTGATTAAATTTATTGTTACATCTTTATTTCCTATGGCTAATAATTGTTCTTCTCTGTAATGTCTGTATAATTGTGAATTATTCGAAAAATATCCTACATTATATAATGTTTTTGGGTTCAATAATCTTAATTGATTTTGTTTAAAAATTTGTATATCTTTGTCTATATCTATTAGCTCATCTAGTTGGTAATCTTCTTCTTTTCTTTTTCTTGTTAGAATTCTTGTTAAGATATTATTACCTATCCTGTTATCTTAGAAGCTTACTCTAGGTCTTACTTCGTTTGATGTTGTTGTCCTACTTGAAAAAAGGTCCATTTTTTAGGTCTTCGTACTAGTTTGAGTTTTTCCTTCTAGGGTGTTATTTCTACCTTTTTTAATTGTTCTATTAAATCTTCTACGTCTTTATTCTTAGGATTTCCTGATTCAGTTTTTATCTCTTTATCCTTGATAACTTTCTCTAAATTCTTATTTAATTCTAATAAAATAGCTATTATGGCATTATTTTGTTTTATTTGTATATGGTATGATTTTCCTTGAGGAATGTATTCTGTGAGTCCTTCTCGACTAGACTGAATTTTTTCTGTTAGCTTTAATGCTTTGTCGTATATATGTCCTAAATCGTTCATTAAAGTGAGATTTCTTTAATTGTCTCAATTGTTCCTTTTAGGGTGCTTATTTCACTTGTTAGTACTTCTACTTGATGTGTTATCTTTTCTATTAATTTAGTTGTTTGTATTTCTAGTTCTTTTGGTCTCTCTGTAATTGTTTTGACTAACTTTTCTATCTCGTTTTTTGTAGGTATTTTTTCAAGGTTAAACTTGTTATTTAAGTATTGTATTTTTCTATCTATCTCTAGTTCCTGAGATTTTAGGAAATCAAAATTTTTTTCCAGTTTTTCTAAGATCTTTCTTTGTTTAGTTTGTAATGATTCTACGATTTCCAGTGTCCTTAGTATACTTTTATTATGTTCTTGAGATTTTTCGCTAAAGTTAATTATTAAATCTACCAATGTATTGTATTGTTTGTCTTCCGTATGTAATATATGCTCTTCGCTATTAAAATTACACTTTAGGAATGAGTTATCCTTTAATATCCTATATTTCTTTTCTGGATATATTTTTAGATCTAAGTACTCTATGTTCTTTAGCCTATCTATTTTGCTTAGCCTAATGGTATCCAAATTTTTTGATTCTTTAGGAATTTTATTCTTTGGTTCTCTAAATATATTTCTCCTTCTATATATTCCAACTCCCACTCTATAGTAGATATTGTTTCTTCACTAATACTACGTTTTATTATATAATATAATTTAGTTCTCTATTAATTTTGAAATCTAAGTCTTGTATTTGTTTAGATAATTCTAAAGTTGTCGTTAAAAAGTTTTTCACTTTCTTTAAAATTTTCTTTAATTCTGCTTTTCTTTGTATCTTTCCGCCTAATATCCAGTAATTAAAAGCTATTTGTTTAGTTAACGGATGTTATCTCATAAAACTATTTATCCTAGTGGGATATATTTAATCTTATTTCTAGTAGTTCTACGGTAATCTTTTTCTCGTCCTAATTCAATATTAATTCTTTTGATTTCAAATAAAAATTCTTGGGTATCTAATGTGGCTAATTCTTCTTTTCTACAATAATTTGTTAGTAAACTTTTATAGTCTAAGATATTTCTGATATTAGCTAAAGTAAGATATGTTATATGATTATGGAAACTTATGTATTTAGAGAAATTATGTTGTTTCATATACCTAAGTCTAAACAAATTCTCTTATTTTGTTCTAGATATATAAAATGCTCAGCTAGGTCTATTATAGAATATAATCCCGTTTCTATATCTAACTTGAATTCTTCAAAACTCTTGCTTAAACTTCTATTAAATATTTTTGGGTTATAATTTGAACAGTTAATTAGCATAAAGTGATATGGATAAAAATTGTCGATAAAATTACTAACGGTAAAATAGTAAAAATTTCTCAGTAAAATTATTTTGCGTGTATAAGTTTTATGTTGTACAATCCTATTCGGTACTCTCCCTCTCTTAATCTGTAGACATAGTGTTATTTTTTTTAATATTATGATCTGAGAATTACCCCTTCCCCCCATACCTTTTTTTGGTCATCTCTTCTTCGCAACCTTTAAAGAAATGAATCTTTTCTTAACACTTTTTTCTTTAACCTCACCCCGATCACGGTTGAATAGATATACCCTTTATGATAATTTATTGGGCTTGACTTAATCGGTTTCTCCTAGGAATTTATAGGTTAATCCATCAAAAGTGTTAAGAAGTTGGAAAGATAACGATATACTAAGAGTGATTCTTAATTATTTACAAACTAGAGAAATTTTCATTTAATCATACAAAACATAAAGTTATAAACTGTCACGACCCAAATCTCCCTCCATTGGGTATCGTGATGGCACCTAGTCTTAGGGACTAGGTAAGCCAAATATTTTCACCGAACAACAACAATAATAAAGGAAATATAACAGTTTCGATATAGAAATCTTGACAGAGTTTACAATTTTCCAAAACCCAGTGAAATACAAGTCATAAGCTCTACGAATTTACTCAAAACCTCTAATTACCACTGTTCAGAATGAATACAAGAGGGTATGAATAGTAAATACAAGAAGGTGAATCCGAAATCTGCGAACGCAACAGCAGGTTACCTTGATTCTCCTCGTGAAAGATCCACGCAGCTAATAACAATAATTACCTGGATTTGCACACAAAAATGCATAAATATTTTTGCTGGTCTAATAAGTAAAAAGGCATAAATATAAAAATGACCGAAACATAATATCGATCTAAATATTTTTCGTTATAATTAACGGTATGATATAATAATACGGAAGAAAATTCAGCAAATAAAATCAACGGTCTAATAAGTAAAAAGGCATAAATATAAAAATGACTGAAACATAATATCGATCTAAAGATTTTTCGATATAATTAACGGTAGGATAGAATAATACGGAAGAAAATTCAGCAAATAAAATCAACGGACGACATAATAGAAATACGCAAAGAGGATGGAAAGAATGCAAGCCAAATGTCGGGAATCATAACCCAATAAAACACTAGCTACTCAGCACTGCATCAATTTATTCACATCAGGCCTTAGCAAATAACTCAATAAAACTGGTCAAACCTTCGAGTGAAAACCTTTACATTGTGAGTTATATCTCTCACGACCCAAGATCCTAACTGTCACAGCCCAAAATCTATTTCGTGATGGCGCCGGACACCACGGTCAGGCAAGCCAATCCTTAATTAGTGAATTGTATTCCTGTTCTCAACATTTTTAAATTGTTACCTTTCATTTCATTTCATAACAAATGAATAAATCTTCGTTAATTAAATAGGACAGAAAAACAATCCTGTTTAATAGAATATATCCCAACACATCCCCAGAACCCGGTGACACAAGTACATGAGCAATTTCTAGGAATTTATACAATTATACAAAGCTTGTCCGAGGTACAAGTTGGACAAGGACTTTAAAATAAAGTACAAATACATATGAGGAAGACTCTGCCGGCTGCGGATCGCCTCCGGATGATGCAGTTCGCCTAAGTCTCCAATTCGGCCACATTGCTATGAAAGTACTTGTGCAACAAAATGCACAGCAAGTGTAATATGAGTACGAAAACTACGTGTACTCAGTAAGTATCCCGCCTAACCTCATAGAGGTAGTGACGAGAGGTCGAATTAGACACTTGCTATAAGTTGATTAAATATAATCAAGTGAGGTGCTAAGCATGAGTATCATAGGCAATAAAATAATGACCAGAGATAAGAAGTATCAACTTATTTCACATTTTACACATCAATTCCTCTTCATTTTAGCAGGCAACTCAAAACTACTTAGGCTAATAAACAAGTATAATCCACAGGAAATAAGCAGCATTTATCATGCGCAAGAAAATGCCGAGGGTCGAATGACGTGAACCATAATAATAAACTGTACACTGCCGAGGGTCAAACGACTCGAACCATAGATGCATCTATTTTCCCCGCTCGCGAATCGATCATGCAACAGGGTAAACATAATAATAATAAGGCTAACCTGCTCGTGAATTATACCTGCGACTCAGGTGCTCGTATGTACACGTATTCACATAATAGATCCACATTTTTATCAAGAAAACAACTTCTCAAGAAAGTGATAAAATTCTCTTTAGATGAATAAGAAGATAGTATATAAATCATTTCTGGAAATTCATTTGCCACGTTTGGCGAGGTTTTCAAATATTACAAATCCGTCCGGAACACAATTACGCAAGGAAAAATAAATTCTCTTTCCAAATGATTAAGAAAAAGATGAACTCTAATATTCTTAGGTATTCAATTACCATTTCGATCATATTAGCGGTCTAATATACTGGCAAGATCACAAGTACAACAAGTAAGGCATGCTAGTAGGTCCTAGACTACCCGGACATAAGCATATTAGTAGCTACGCACGGACTCGCGTCACCTCGTGCGTGCGTAGCCCCCGCAGTTAAAGGCATGTATTCATTTAGTTCACTTATGGGGACAATTCCCCCTCACAAAGTTAGAAAGGAAACTTACCTCGCTCCGAAATTCCATAACCGGCCTCCAAGCTTTTCCGACGACTCCAATTGATGCACAACGTCCCAAAACTAGCCAAATAACGGGCAAACCAATGAAAATATACTCTAATACTTATGATAATTCAATTTATCTAAATTCCTTATTCCGCTCGAAAAGTTGACAAAAATACCCTTGGGCCCACGTCTCAGAAACTAACGAATCTCACAAAATCCGACAACCCATTCCGATACGAGTTCAACCATGCAAAAATTATTGAATTCCGACATCAGATTGGCTTTCAAATCTTAAATTTTGTTTTTGGAAGATTTGCTAAAAAAATAGATTTTTCTTCAATAAATTCACGGATTCATGATGTAGATGAGTATGGAATCATGAAATATAATCAATATAGGATAAGGAACACTTACCCCAATGTTTTCCCGTGAAAATCGCCCTAAAATCGCCCAAGAACCGTGCTCCAAAAATCCAAAACGAAATGAAGGAAATGAGCATTTTTGGTCCTTAAGTTTCTGCCAAGCCGTCGCTAAATCCATTTTCGTCACTAAAAGTCGTCACTAAAAGTCCACTAGAAACAGCTTTACCAGCCCCTGTTCAATCGATCATAACTTTCAGTACAAATGTCCAAATGATGAATGGTTTAAATTTCTGAAAACTATATGGCAAGGGATACAACTTTCTTGTTTTCCAAATTTTCAGATTCCTTATAGATTTCGAGATATAAGCTTCCAAAGTAGGCTCCTAGCATCAGAAATTTCTGGGGAAAATGCAAAAACAGCTTTACCAGCTTCATTCAATCGATCATAAGTATATGTAAAAATATCCAAATGGTGAATGGTTTATCTTTATGGACACTAGAATGCAAGGTATACAACTTTCATGTTTGGAAAATTTTCAGATTCCTTATAGATTTCGATCTGTAAGCTTCCAAAGTCAGCTCTTCGATGCACCAGCTGCTGCTTTTCTGCAGAAATTTCAGCAGCTATATTGTCCGAAATCCCTTCCGTCAACCTTCCGAAATCCACCCGAGGCCCTCAGGACCTCAACCAGTTATACCAACATGTCCCAAAACATGATACGAACTCGCTCGAGACCTCAAATCACATCAAACAACGTCGAAATCATGAATCGCACCCCAATTCAAGCTTAATGAACTTTAGAAGTTGAAACTTCTACATTCGATGCCGAAACCTATCAAATCACGTCTGATTGACCACAAATTTTGCACAGAAGTCATATTCGACATTACGGAACTGCTCCAACTTTCGGAATCGCATTCCGACCCCGATATCAAAATTTCCCCTTCCAGTCGGATTCTTCAAAAACCTTCAAATTTCTATCTTTAGCCAAATGACTTCAAAATGACCTTCGGACATCTGAATTCACTTTCGATCGCGCTCCCAACTCCAGAATCACCATACGGAGCTACTCCCAGACTCGGAATCCCAAACGGACATCTGTAACTCTGAAATGCCTTCCAACCCAAATTTATGAAATTCTTCTAAAATACTAACTTCCACAATATACGCCGAAACGCTCCCGGGTTATCTAAAACCCGATCCAGACATACTCCCAAGTCTGAAATCATCATACGAACCTGCTAGAACCTTCAGATTCTGATTTAGAGGTCGTTTACTCCATATTCCAATCTTAGCTAATTCAAAAATGAGAATTTTCTTCCTACATTGACTCCGAACTTCCCGAAATTCAGTTCCGACCACACCTACAAGTGAAAATACCTGAAATGAAGCTGCTCATGACCTCAAACTGCTGAACGACGCGCTAGAGCTCAAAACGACCTGTCGGGTCGTCACATTCTCCCCCACTTAAGCAGACATTCGTCCTCGAACGTGCTAGGAACTGCTCTGGAGTTATCTGAAATCACTGTTTAACACCTCAAGCACCTGCCCGTACTGCCACAACCCAATTGAGCACATAAGCTTGATCAAATCTGAAGATATCCCCCTTAATCCATACAATAATCTCCGAACTCAGTTCCAACACCGGAGATTCTCTGCCAGGCATGTTTCCAATATATGAACACCGTATCAATTACCACAGGAGGTACCAGAACACGACTGCGTACCTTTGCTGAATTAGCACCACGCACAGCATAATTCACCATCTAACCACAATGACATTTCCTAAACCTTAATAGCCAAATTTCTACGAGTTTGATACTCCCAATGCACCTTATGATATATGCATCCTGCTATAATGCTGACGATACCACCACAACGGAGGAGATGCATAGAAATTTCTGACCAATTGCAGAGTTAACCAACATTGAATCTTTCCTCTTGACTAAAATCATCATCTCATTACAAACCAAGTAATGGTAATTTTCCTGTAATATACTACACATAATCGTATCGCACCGATCCCTGATCCATAAATCTCATCTCACCTAGTATGAACTGCTCAGTCAACAAATCACTCCCATACATGACCATCAGTCTCACGTGATTCCACAATGCACCAATAGGCCACAACTCGAACATGATACATAAGGAAATGACTCATGAAGGGACTACTCGACTCATGCAACTAATATGAATTTTCCACAGAAAATTGGAAGTAAAATACAAGAAAAATAATTATAGGGAACCGTACTCAACACCACACTGCTGCGGCGTGCAACCCGATCCAAATACCATACCCGTGGCGGCGATTTTGGAGCCTAGTTTATTTTAATACCCAAAAAATGCCCAGTTATTTTTAATACCCAAACAGAATACATATGGGATTTTTCCAGAATTTTCATAAACCCCTTCTTCCCCAACCGTCTTAGGCGATTTTGGAGCACCTCTTCCACCATAACTTCATAGGTAAGTGATCTCAACTATTTTTCTTCCATTTTCATCATCAATTATTACATTCAAGGCCTAAAATCGTGGGATTAAAGGGTAGAAATTGGGGTTTTGGGTAGAGTTAGGGCTTTTTGAATTTTTGAGAATTCAACCTTGTTTTGGGGTCGGATTTCAAAACAAATTATATATTCGGGCTCGTGGGGGAATGGGAGATCGGGTTTTGGTCCGAACCTAGTGTTTTGACCAAGCGGGCCCGGGGTCGAATTTTGGGATTTTTGGAAGAATGTTGGGAAATCTATAATTAGACTTTGGAATTTAATTATTGATTAATTATTTATGTTATTGAGTCAATTATGCCTAGATACGATTGTGTTGGAGTCGAATTCCAGAGGAAAAGCGGTGCTAGAGGCCTGATTTTCATTCTTGGAGCCGAGGTAAGTGTTTGGCCTAACCTTAGCTTGAGGGAATAGGTATAGAGTCTTATTTTCTATGTGTTAATCCATGTCCAATGTATAGGTGAGGTGACGGGTACCTATATGTTGTGGTCAAGCATTCCCGTGAGTCGAACTTGATAATTTTCATTGTGTTCTTTGATATTCTATGTGTTACGTATTTCTTATCATTCTGGAAGTGATATATTGAGAGTATTTAATGATGTGGAAAGTTATTTGATTATTCGTTCGGTTGAGGATTATATTATTGAATTATACCTCTGAGTGAGATTGGTTATAGTTGAGTCTCTTGCCGGGACAATATAATCTTTGTTGAATAATTCTGTGTATTTGAGGTTTCCTATTGTTGTATTTTCCTGTCTAATTGTTGCTTTTAATTATGTTATGCACGAGGGGACATTCTGTGCCGAGTGATTGTGAGGTTTTGCACGAGGGGACATTCCGTGCCGAGTGATTATCTATTATTGCACGCGGGGACATTCCGTGCCGAGTGATTATCTATTATTGCACGAGGGGACATTCCGTGCCGAGTGATTATTATTTATGCACGAGGGGACATTCCGTGCCCAGTGGCTGTGAGGTTATGCACGAGGGGACATTCCGTGCCGAGTGATTGTGAGGTTATGCACGACGGGACATGCCGTGCCTTTTCCTGTTTATTTACTTGTTCCGATCTGTTAAATTCCTAGTGTTATTTCTACATTTCAATTATTATCTTGTTTTGTTGTTTTTAGCAGTTGTGGCCCCTTCATCCCCAGCTTGTTATCCCTCGTAGTTGTATTAGTTGTTTAATTCCTATCATTACATCCTGTTATATTATTGAACTGCACAGGTGTTATTTGTTGTCGTGTCCTAGCCTCGTCACTACTTTGCCGAGGTTAGGCTCGACACTTACTCACTACATGGGGTCGGTTGTACTGATGCTACACCTGCACTTCTTTATGTTGTGCAGATTACAGCGCCGGACCCAGTGGACACTGAGCGAGGGAGTATCCTTCAGTCCACGGCGACACTGAGGTAGTTCTGCAGACGTCTGCATGCCTTGGCGTCTCCTCTTATCCTTTCTCTCATTTTCTGTCTGGTCTTGTAATTTCAAGACAGTTGTATTCACTTATTTCAGACCATTGTATTTAGTGAAATCTTAGACCGTCCGTGTAATTGTGACATCGGTTCTGGGGGATATGTACGGAAATTTCGTAACATTTATTATATTAAGTTGATGAATTCTTAGCTTCCACATTCTTTAATCATATTTGCTCTAGTTATTGTTGTTATTTCAATTGTAAACAAGTAAACTTAATTAAACGTTGGCTTGTCTAGCGGGTTCAACGTTAGACACCATCACGACCTGAAGGTGGGATTTGGAGTCGTGACAAGTTGGTATCAGAGCACTAGGTTGCTTAGGTCTCACAATTCACGGACAACCTTGGTAGAGTCTGAGGGATCAGTACAGAGACGTCTGTACTTATCCCCTAGAGGCTGCAAAGTTAGGAATAACTTCACTTTTTCTTCTTCTCTGTCGTGCGATTTGAATTCTATATGCTAATTGAGTTTCTATTATATTCTATCACTGATGTCGAGAACGCGTGCTTCCTCATCTACCGATTAGCAGCCCGATCCTCCTGTTGCAGCCCCTACGAGAGGTCGAGGATGAGGCCGAGGCCGTGCTAGAGGCCAAGGCAGGGGCAGGGCTCAGCCCAGAGAAGCAACCCTAGTAGAGGACCCACAGGTAGACTTTGCCGGTGAGGTTCCTGCTCAGACGATTCCAGTCGGACCAGCTCAGGTCTCAGAGGGGTTCATTGCCACCCCGGTTCTTCAGGACGCCCTTGTCCCCTTAGTAGGACTTATGGAGAGCGTGGCTCGGGCCGTTCATCTTCCTACTGCACCAGCCGTCTCGCATGCTGGAGAGAGGGGCCCAGACTCTTGCTACTCGCACACCAGAGCAGTTAGCCACTCAGTTCCAGACTCCAGCACCTCAGACAACTAGAGCAGCTCATCAGGGTATGGTGGCACAGGCCGTTGAGGGGGCAGCTATGTCTGCTGATGCTTTGTGGAGATTGGATCGGTTCATTAAGTTATTCCCTACTACTTTTACTGGTGCACCATAAGAGGATCCCCATGATAACTTGGACAATTGCTGTGAGTTTCTTCGGAACATGGGCATTGTGGAGACCAATGGGGTCGATTTTGCTACTTTTCATCTTTCTGGTACCGCCAAGACTTGGTGGAGAGACTATTGCTTGACCAGACCAGCTGGGTCTGCACCTTTGACTTGGGATCAGTTCTCCAAGTTTTTCTTGGGGAAGTTTCTTCCAGTGATTCAGTGGGAGGATCTTCGGATGCAGTTTGAGCGTCTCCAGCAAGGATCTATGACTGTTACACAATATGAGACCAGGTTCATCACTCTGACCCGACATGCTATCATGATACTCCCCACTTATCGTGAGATGGTGAGGAGGTTTATCGAGGGTCTAGCTCAGCTTATCAGACTTCAGATGGCCAGGGAGACAGGTACTGATATCGCCTTTCAGGATGCGGCCAACGTGGTCAGGCGTATTGAGATGGTTTTATCACAGGGAGGTGGTCAGGTGTCTGACAAGAGACCTCGTCATTTCGGCCGGTTCACTGGTGCCTCATTTGGAGGCAGAGATTTCTTTTTGCAGAGGGCATCCTCTTAGGCCTTATCAGTCGACACTTCAGGTATCCCGCAGTGCACCATCAGCTCCCATCAGTGCACCGCCGATTCAGAGCTTCCAGGGTGATCATTCTGGTCGTCAGGGACAGTTCGTGTAACGACCCGGTCCGTCGTTACGTAAAACCCTCATCATAACTGTTTCTATTGATGTGATGACCCAAAAGGTCATCTTATGTAATTTAAGCTATATCTGTGTTCCGAGAGCCTCTGTTAGTCTCACCTCGATATGCGTGCGCAGCCCGGGCGTGTAGTCGGGAAGCTATTATGTGAAAAACTAATAAAAAAAATGAGTTTTGATAATTAATAAATGAATATAGTTGACTTTGGTCAACATTTTTGGTAAACGGAACCGGACCCGTGATTCGATAGTTCCGGAGGGTACATAGGAAAATATGGGACTTGGGCATATGCTCGGAATCGAATTCCGAGGTCCCAAGCCCGATAAATGAATTTTTAAAGAAAATTATTTTCCTGAAAATAATAAAGGATTTAGAAAATGAATAATTATGTGAAAACCGTGTTACCGGGTCCGTATTGTGGTTCCGGAGCCCGGAA
>ML249114.1:1226-30769 GCA_005239495.1 Nicotiana undulata
CGAAATCATCATCCGGAGCTGCTGGAGCTGTCAGAACTCGATTTCGAGGTCGTTTGCTCAAAATGCTGCCGGAACCAAAATTAGCCAAATAGGCTAGCCTTCAGGAACCAAGTGTTCCTGAACTGGCCAAATCACTTCCGAATCTCGAACTACCTGCCCACACAAGTCATAAGGAACGAGTAGTCGCTATGGAAAGAGTCATTCATGGGAACGGAGTCCCAACACACAAAACGACCGGCTGGGTCGTTACACAATATGCATATGAGTGATGTTTAGGCATTATCTTTACCAGTTTTGTATGTCTTACTTCCTTTAGCACTTAATTCCTCCTAATGTTACTTTTTCTGAAGTTGTTTGAAATTATTTAAGGACTATCCAGTTAGGGTATCAACCCTTAAGTTCCAATGAACATGTCTATCCTTTTACCCTGAATCCTTGTAGTGAATGCCCCACATCTATGACTCTTGTTGCTAGTTGTAATTTGACTCTTTGCTATTACGTCAACATGGTCACTCGATCCCTACACCCCTCTGATTTTTTTTGTAATGACTGTCTTATCATGCTTGAATTGCTACTTTGAAATAAACCTTTGATATAATTGGATCCCCTTTCTTTAGACCAATATAACAATATTAGCTGCTACTTGACGATTTTGCTGAGTATGTGTGCCTTAATTTGGAACTATAATTTCACCCCTTGCTAATATGATGCCCTCTCCTTTTCTATGATGTTGTTCTGGTTTTCTGGATAATAACATTGTGTTATGTACTTAGCCTGACTCAACTTGTTTTAACTTATTTTGCAAACATGTTCTTTTGTTAACTCTTCTTTAGCATATGACTGTTGCATGTGCTAAATATGAAATCTTTTTCAGTGAGTTGTTTTTTTAAGTGTTTGCTTGTTGACTTAATTTGGCCATGTCTGTTTAAATCCTCAATTACTATTTTCTCCTTTTTTGGTTCTTTCTTTTCTGTCACTCAAACTCTTTGAATCCCATTCTTAGTCAATGTTGCCTAAATTCTGTCATTTGGCCTTCCTAGTTTGAGTACGGTTCGGGGTTCATTAAAGACCTTTGTGAACTCTGACACACTAGGATTTTGTCTCTAATCCCTCATCTGAACTATCTTTGCTAACCACCCTAGTGTGAGCACGACCCTGGGTTCTTGAAGCCCTTGGGAACATTGACACACTAAGGCCTTGGTTCTATATGCTCAACCTTGCCATCTGCTCACTCGGTGAATCACTCAATAAATAAACCGAGCCACGAACTAATTATATATATAACTCTAAGACTACCCCAGGGTTTGGTATCACAATTCAAAAACTTCTAAGATTTACTACAAATAATGGGCGGAAAGAAATTATATATCTATTTTGAATAAAATAAAACAGTCTCTAAGAACTAAGAGAAGACTCCAAAAATCTACGGATGCCAGCAGATCTACCTTGTGTCTCCAAATGATGCTGTCTGTTACTAAATAACTCCTAACTCAGACCAGTACCTGGATCTGCACAAAAGAGTACAGAGCGTAGTATCAGTAACACCAGACCCAGGTACTGAGTAAGTGTCGAGTCTAACCTCGACGAAGTAGTGACGAGGCCAAGGCGGGGCAATTATAACTTAACTTGTAACAATATATATATAATAAAGCAAGAAAAACAATTCTACACAAAAAAGAAAGATAAACTGCAACAATAAAAAAAATAACTCAATCGCCTATTACAGGCCTCAGGTGTAACCAAGATCTCACACGAATTTCCAAATTTTCAAACTTCACTTTAAAATAACCGTATGTGCATAATATGAGAAACAATAGAGTAAAACGGTAAATTTTCAAAATATTTGTGTTTAAAATAAGTAAAACATAAATGTCCTCCCTTATCACTTTCTTGTTGCGGCGTGCAACCCGATCCCACCTGTCCACCCTTATCACTATCTTTTATCTCACTTGTCCACCCTTATCACTATCTTTTATCTCACTTGTCCACCCTTATCAATATCTTGTTGTCCACCCTTATCACTATCAATTTATTTATTTATTAAATTGTTTCAAAATTCAGGCCAAGCTTTTCACAACACTTTTATCTCAACAATTGTAAACAGAATGCAGTATAGCTCACAAGTTGTATCCAATATTATTTTAAAATGAAGCCAACCAAAATATATGTAAATATCGTAACGTTGTCATCCAGCTCAACCTTTAGGTACCATAACAAAATCAATGGAACAGCCAATACTTTTATCACACTTGCAACAATACTTGGCAATAATCTAATGAAATCAGATAGCCATGTAAACCTCAACAATCATAAAACAGTTAAGCTGGGTAGCAAATGATGGGAAACGGAAAGGGATCATGTTAACCAACAATTTGGTAGTGCATGGGTACTCGTCACCTCACCTGTACACTACACACAAGCAATTTCACATAACAATTAGGTTGGGGATTCGTATTCCCTCAAGTCAAGGTTAAACCAAGCACTTACCTCAAATTCGCAGGTCACTCACTACTCAATTATAGCTTTTCTTTTTGAATTCCCCTCCAATACACTCGAATCTAACAATAATTAACTTAACAACATTAATTAATGCTAAAGGATCTAACTTTACTGAAAATTATAATTTTTTTTAAATTTTCTCAAATAAAGTTAAAACCCGACCCCGAGCCCGCTTGGTCCAAACTCGGGGTTCGGACCAAATTAGGTTTACCCATTCACCCCCAAGCCCGAATATGTAATTAGTTTCGAAATTCGACCTCAATTCAAGGTAAAGATTCGATTTAAAAAAAATATCCTAGTTCCACTCAAACCCTCAATTTTTACCATGAAAATTCTTGATTTTTGATTCAAAAGTGATGAAAAATATTGGGTAATTGAAATATAACCAAACAAACGAGTAGATAACACTTACCCCAATCCCTGTGGTGAAAATCGCCCAAAATTGGAACTCAACTCAAAATATGATTGAATGAACAAACTCTAGTTTTATATATTTTTCTTCCAGTTATTCTGCCTCGTTTTTCGTACCAAACAATCTCAAAACTCGCTTTTTATGTCTCTATTAGATTCCTTGTGAAATTCTAGTCAAGTTAGGTTATTGAATCACTCAATTTGACCTTATAATGAATGAGATATGTAGGTTTTAATATTTGCAAATAGTGTAGATTTTTAAATACGCTGTTAATGGCAATTTCGTAATTAATTTAAAAAATCTAGCAACCTTAGTAAAATAACCATAAAATCCTCATACGATGTCCAAATTCAACGATTCTTTTTGCTACGGGTCCGTAATTACGATGTGGATCTAATAATTCATTCAAAATGTAAATTGGAGCTTATTTGTTCAATGTGGTATCATTTATGCCTGAAGAAACAACGTCGAAGTATAAGAAAGAATGAGCGCAACACAACCCAAACCTATTTGAAACTCTCCCGAGCCCTCGGTGCTCTAAACCAAACATGCATGCAAGTCTAAAATCATCATACGGACTTTCTCGTGCGATCAAATCATTAAAATGACATGCAAAAATATGAATTAAACCTCAAAACTCATTATTTTTCTCAAGAACATTTAAAGTTCACTATTTATCAACCGGACGTCCGAATCACGTCAAATAAATTTCGATTCTCACCAAATTTCACAAACAAGGCTTAAATATCATAACAAACCTGTATCGAGCTCCGGAACCAAAATACGGGCCCTATACCAACGGTTTCAAACGTTAATTCATTTCTTTATTTCATGAATAATTCAGCAAAAAAATTTCTTTCAAAAATTGATTTCTAAGGCTTGGGACCTCGGAATTGAATTCCATGCATAAGCCTAAGTCTCATATTTTATTGCGGACCTCCCGGGATCGTCGAAACACATATCCGGGTCCGTTTACTCAAAATGTTGACTCAAGTCAACTAAAACCAAATATTTAATTCTAAAAAATTATTATTTCTTATATTTTGACATAAAAGCTTTTCGGTTTCACGCCCGGACTGTGCACGCAAATCGAGGTAGTTAAAATTAATTTTTTAATTACTAATAAACCTAGAACGGAGTCTAAATTATTAAAATGACCCCTTGGGTCATCACACACGCACAACTCTAAAACAAACGTTCGTCCTCGAACGGACATAGAAGATTACCTGAATTTGCAAACAAGTGTGGATATTTACTCTGCATGTCCGACTCGGAATCCCAAATAGCTACCTTAACGGGCTGACCCTTCCACTGCACTCGAATTGAAGGATAACTCTTAGACCTCAACTGACGAACCTGCCGGTCCAAAATAGCTACCGGCTCCTCCTCATAAATCAAGTCTTTGTCCGATTAGACAGAGCTGAAATCTAATACGTGGGACGGGTCACCATGATATTTCCGGAGCATAGACACGTGGAACACCGGATGAACTGAGGATAACCCTGGAGGCAACGCAAGTCTATAAGCTACCTCCTCCACTCTATCAAGAATCGCAAACGACCCGATATACCTAGGGCTCAATTACCCTTCTTCCCAAATCTCATAACACCCTTCATGGGTGATACCCGAAGCAATACTCTTTCTCCAACCATGAATGCTACATCTTGAACCTTACGATCGACATAACTCTTTTGCCTAGACTGAGCTGCACGTAGTCGCTCCTGAATAATATTGACCTTATCTAAGCTCTCTTGAATTAAGTCAGTACCCAATAACCGAGCCTCTCCCGGCCTAAACCATCCAACTGGCGATCTGCACGGTCTACCATATAATGCCTCATAAGGAGCCATCTGAATGCTCGAATGATAACTATTATTATAAGCAAACTCCGCTAATGGCAAGAACTGATCCCAAGAACCTCCAAAGTCGATAACACAAGGGCGGAGCATATCCTCAAAATTTTGAATAGTACGCTCGGACTGCCCGTTCGTCTGAGGATGAAATGTTGTGCTCAACTCAATCGAGTACCCAACTCACACTAAACTGCCCTCCAAAAGTGCGAGGTAAACTTTGTACCCCCATTAGAAATGATAAACACGGGCACACCATGAAAGCGAACAATCTCCCGAATATATATTTCAGCCAACCGCTCCGAAGTATAAGTACGTTCCACCAGAATGAAATGTGCTGATTTAGTCAGCCTATCCACAATAACCCAAACTGCGTCGAATTCCCCCTAAGTCCGTGGGAGTCCAACAACGAAGTCCATAGTGATATGTTCCCACTTCCACTCAGGAATATCTATCTGCTGAAGCAAACCACCGGGTCTTTGATGCTCATACTTCACTTGTTGACAATTCAAACAACAAGCCACATAAGCAAAAATGTCCTTTTTCATCCTTCTCCACTAATAGTGTTGTCGCAGGTCCTGGTACATCTTGGCAGAACCCGGGTGAATAGAATACTTAGAACTGTGAGCCTCCTCAAGGATCAACTTACGAAGGCCATCAACCTTAGACACACATATACGAACATGCATCCTCAAAACACCATCACCTCCAATTGTAACCTTTTTGGCACCACCGTGCCGAACTATGTCCCTAAGGACCATCAAATACGGGTCATCATCATGTCGATCTCTGATACGACCAAATAGAGAAGACTGAGCGACTGTACAAGTTAGAACACTGGCGGGCAAAATGTCCAACCTCACGAACTGATTAGCTAACGTCTGAATATCTGAAGCTAACGGTCTCTCACTGATTGGAATGAATGCAAGGCTGCCCATACTCACCGACTTTCTACTCAATGCATCGGCCACCACGTTGGCCTTCCCTAGGTGATATAATATAGTGACATCATAATCCTTCAGTAACTCTAACCATCTTTGCAGCCTCAAATTAATATCTTTTTGCTTGAATAAGTACTGGAGACTGCGATGATCAGTGAAAACCTCACACGGCATGCCATAAAGATAGTGCCTCCAAATTTTTAATGCATGAACAATGGCTGCCAACTCTAAGTCATGAAAAGGATAATTCTTCTCATGGACTTTCAGCTGCCGAGACGCATATGCAATCACCCTGTGATACGCTCAATTTACACCTTAAAATAGGGTAAGCGATCGTTGTCAAATATAGTAACCCAACTAGGTTGGGGTCGAATCCCAAAGAGAACAATATGAGGGCGATTAGGAATGCTAGAGAGTTATCACTTATCGCTCAATGCCAAACAAATAAGATTTTGGGTTTTGATAATTGTTTATAGCTAAATGCGAAAATATAAACTAATCTAAAAAAGCAAGTAAAATGATCAATGGCAACNACTTTTCCCAAAGACTAACAAGACATCCTAACTGAATTATTCCTAACCCAATTAAGAGATTAAACACTTCCGGGTTTGGCTACAAGTAGTTCAATCCTATCCCTAGGTAGAATCTATAAAATGAGGGTTAAAGCCTCAAGTTCTTGTTAATTAATCTTTCCCAACCCCAAATAATCTTTTCCAAAATTAATTCGGAGTTAATGGGCGAGTCCTAGGGTTAGCTAATCCCTTTGGAAACATTAAAGAACAAGAATAATTAAAATAACAAACACCCACTTCATAAATATAATAAAATCATTCAATACATAAGCACAACAAGGTATTTAATCCACACTTTCAATATGAATATTCCCATAAACAAGATTCAAGTGTTGGAAAAATACTACACACTTAGATATTCAATACAAAACAAGGAAATGAAGAAATAAACATAAATGGGTAAGAAATCCTTAACCAAAATGATGAAATCTTCAAGACCCAAGTGTGTGTGCAAAGCCCTAGCTTCAAGACTTGTTCTTCTCTCTCAAAATTATATTTACAAAGCCAAAAATATGTCCAAAGATATCCCAAGATGACTGCTAGGTCGAGTATATGAATGGGTTGGGGATAAAAAATGTGAAATACCAAAACTGCCCAGTTTTCGCCCAGATCTTGTTCTCCGCGATCGCGGAACTATGTTTGCGATCGCGTAGGAATTGCTCCTGAAGTTCTGCGATCGCGTGACCACGTCTGCGATCGCGTAAGGTTTAGTCCTCAAGTTCTGCGATCGCGTGTATCCTTTTGTGATCGCGTAGTACATTTCAGGGCAGGGGTCACATTTCTTCTCCGCGATCGCATAATCAACTGTGCGATCGCGGTTCACACTCTTGTTGACTTCTGCAATCGTAGGTCAAACCTTGCGATCGCGAATAGCATCTGACTTCGGTCATTTTCCTTCATTTTGGCCTATTTTGACTTGATTTCTTCCATTTCTTCTCTAAATCACATAATACCTGAAAATTGCCAATAAACCTCAGAAAATGTCCTAATTTTCTATCAAAATTACACCAAAGTCTAAATATTGAGAGGAGATAAGTTGGTAAAATACCAACTTATCACCCTGCCATCCTGCATCAATACTGCTCCAAGTCCAACTCGGGAAGCATAACAATACACCGTGAAAGAACTCGAACCTGATGGTAACACCAACACCGGTGCTGAAGTCAAGGTTGTCTTGAGCTTCTGAAAGCTCGCCCCGCACTCGTCTAACCATTCAAATGGAGCACCTTTCTGAGTCAATTTAGTCAATGGGGCTGCTATGGATGGGAACCCCTCCACAAAATGACGGTAGTAACCCGCCAAACCCAAAAAGCTCCTGATCTCCGTAGTTGTAGTGGGTCTAGGCCAGTTCTTGATTGCCTCTATTTTCTTAATAGTTGTTCATAGCCAATTACAGAATTATCAAATAGCTTCACGTTAACAATAATCTCCTTTCGAATCTTCACAATACTGATAACGAGATACGATGCTTGAAGACCTCGTAATTATATACCTGAATTAACGTGTCTCATTTAACGCCACATGGGCGGGAACCTACCTCGTAGGTTAGAGCTCAATAATTATAGCACGAACTTGAAAATTATGCACAGATAATTTTTTATATAAAAAATATTTCAAATAAACCTAACAGGCATGACTCCTTATTAGCACTATACTAAAAAATTTAATTTCACAAGGGAGGATTTAAACACAAGAATTTTCATCATAAGGATCTCGTCCTTATATAACTTCCATCGCGGCTCGAAGCCCGATTTAAACATACCAAATCATATTAAAATGCGAGGAGCTCGCCCTCAGTTCTGAATCACAAGTAATATGCACATCGTGCCAATCAAAACATTCCATTTTCTTCTTTTAAATATTTTCCGTTAAACCAAATTACAACACGTCATGATAGACATAGTTATCTCCATAGAATCTTCCAATATGAGTATTCACATAAGTAGATTTCAGAGTTACGAAGCTCACCCATGAGTGGAGCATATTAGGAGGACTTTCCTAGATACTCATAATTGAATCAAGCTAAGGAAATTGTCACTTTATAATTACTAGAGATCGTACTTGTAATGACATCATCTGGTGTAGCGACCTCAGCCATACCATAGAAAATATATCAACAGGTTGGGTCTCCACCTCTAGGAATCTGACCTCCGCCTTCGACATTCCAACCCTTTTCCCCTAGCTGGTCATGTAAGTTGAGTTGTAATAGCAATGGGGCACGTAGCCTGAGTGCTCTAATGAAATATGACTCTCCCAAGTCTAGGACAATTTCTACCACTAGCCGAAATAAAGTATCAACCTGCCCTGAGTCGTACAAAAATTTTACAATCATATTTGAGTCCTTTAATGAGTCTGTGGAATTGCTCTCTGGCTATATGAACCGAAGTAGGAGTATGACGGGCTAACTTATCGAACCTGATGGCATATGCTGACACCGTCATGGTGACCTGACGCAACCGCTCGAACCCTATGCGCCACACATTATGGAGAGTCCGAGAAACAAACTCTTTCAAAAGCATTTATGAGAACTGAGTCAAGTAGTTGATGTTGCACTGGCTGGTCGTCCTCTTCGTAGGCTTGCCACAAACACCGGTGGCCAATTTCTTCTTTTACTATGTTGACTCAACACTGCTATCCTACCCCAATTATTCATATACTCTTCGTTATTCTTTGGGGTAACTCTTATACCTATTGATGCACAAGGATCCCAAAAGTAGAGCTTTATACAGATAATTCTTGGCACGAACCATATAGTCTAGAAGCTCATCAACCACTGTACTCCCTCTCGAGCACTCCCAAAATCTGCAACCATGACTTCCACGCTGAGTAAGCCTTCGCAAGTCCCAGCTTTATCTCTTTCAATATCTCAGGACTTATACCTTCCAAGCCAAACCGATATAACACATGACCCCACAATTTATTCCTTGACGGTGGACTTCCCTATTTGGCACGAAGTCATAGGTCACAATGTCTGACAATCCACAATGTTAAACTTCACAGCTCATATAAATCAACCCCGTTGCTTTCAACTTATTCCCATCTTCTGCAATACTTCATAGCAGCGGTCAAGAAAATCATGTGGGTGCTCAAAAGGTGTACCACTGAAATGGAGTGGAAATAGTTTGGTAAACTTGTCCAACCTCAATAAACGGACTAGTGCATCCTGTAACACTAGAGTAACTATAAATCCTTCTTGAATCTGAATTAGTCCAACATGTACCGACTGAGCTTGAACCTCCGCTTCTAGATCCACTTGAGGCTCTAAAATATGTGTTGATGTTCGAGCTCTAGACTGAGCTCTGCCTATGCCTCTTTCACTAATCGTAGCCGTCGTTGGGGCTCCATTTCTTGTCCGGTTGTAGACATTTCGCGTGTTGTCGAGATTTGCGAGAGAACAAGAATAGACGAGTTCATTCATCAGTGATAGATTA
Source organism: Nicotiana undulata (assembly GCA_005239495.1). Lineage (NCBI taxonomy): Eukaryota > Viridiplantae > Streptophyta > Magnoliopsida > Solanales > Solanaceae > Nicotiana > Nicotiana undulata. The sequence goes on from ML249114.1 coordinate 10,932, forward strand.
AATTCGCACGATAGAGTAGAATAGAAGTGAAATTGTTCCTAACTTGATAGCCTCTAAGAGATAAGTACAGACGTCTCCGTACCGATCCTTCAGACTCTATTAAGCTTGTTCGTGAATTGTGAGACCTAAGCAACCTAGTGCTCTGATACCAACTTGTCACGGCCCAAATTCGCAACCTTAGGGATCGTGATGGCACCTAACACCACACTTGCTAGGCAAGCCAATGTTAGAATTCAATTAGCTATTTTCCTTTTATTATTTACTTAAGCACAATAAAATAAATTTAAAGTAAACTTAATCTAATGATTTCCAATGAATAACTCCAAATATGAAATAATAAACTAATAAATAAACCGAGCCACGAACTAATTATATATATAACTCTAAGACTACCCCAGGGTCTGGTGTCACAATTCACAAACTTCTAAGATTTACTACAAATAACGGGCTGAAAGAAATTATATATCTATTTTGAATAAAATAAAACAGTCTCTAAGAACTAAGAGAAGACTCCAGGAATCTGCGGACGCCAGCAGATCTACCTCGTGTCTCCGAATGATGCTGTCTATTACCAAATATCTCCTAACTCTGGCTAGTACCTGGATCTGCACAAAGGAGTGCAGAGTGTAGTATCAGTACAACCGACCCCATGTATTGAGTAAGTGCCGAGCCTAACCTCGACGAAGTAGTGACAAGGCTAAGGCGGGGCAATTATATCTTAACCTGTAACAATATATATCATAAAGCAAGAAAAATAATTCTACACAAAAAAGAAAGACAAACTGCAACAATAAATAAAATAACTTAGTCGCCTATTCCATGTGTAACGACCCAGCAGGTCGTTTTGCGTGTTAGGGTCCCGTTTCCTTAAATGAAACCTTCCATAGTGGCTATTCGTGCTTTATGACTCGCGGGATCGGGTGGTTCGGGATTTGGGAATGATTTGGATGGTTTAGGAACACTTGGTTCCTTAAGGCAGACCTATTTGGCCAAGTTTGACTTCGGTCAACATTTTGAGCAAACAATCTTGGAATCAATTTCTGACAGCTCCAGTAGCTCCGTATGATGATATCGGACTTGGGCGTATGTTCGGCTCGGGTTTCTGATGACCCGGGAGCATTTCGGCGCCCCAAATGGAAATCAGGATTTCCTTATCTTTAAAATTTGGGTTGGGACGTGAATTTATGCTATCGAGGTCCAAATGGAATTCTGGGATGGGAAATAGTTCCGTATAGTCATTTATGACTTGTCTGCAAAATTTGGGGTCATTCCGAGTAGTATAGACCTGTTCGGCGTAATGAAATGAATTCTAGAATTTCAAAGTTCTTAAGTTTGATTAATTTGGTTTTGGGGTTGAATTTTGAGTTCCGTTGTTGTTTTTCATGTTCCGGAAGTTCGAGCGAGTCCTTATCATGAATACAAACGTGCCGGTGCTTTTGGAAGGGGTCCCGGGGGGGCTCGGGTATGTTTTAGACCCCCGGGAGCTAAGTTAGAAAAACTAGAAAATTTCTGTTTGATTTCCTTCTCTGCGATCGCAGAAGAAGGGATGCGATCGCAGAGAAGTATTTATGCTGGGCCATCCAATGTACTCTGCGATCGCAAGCATCCCTCTGCGATCGCATATGGTCCCCTCCCCAACCCTCTGCGGTCGCAGACTCATCCCTGCGATCGCACAAGTCACCTACCCCCCTACTGCCTGTTCTTCTCTGTGATCGCAGAACTCACTCCTGCGATCGCATAAGCCTACCTCCCCACCCTCCGCGATCACAGGCCCCATCTATGCGATCGCATAGTAGTTCTTAAGGGCCAGGGGCATTTGTTCTCCGCGATCGCAGGCCTGTTGACGCGATCGCAGTGAAGGTTTTCCTGGGCAGTATTTAAATGCTCAATTACGGGTTGTCTTCCTCATTAGTCATATTTTACCTCCATTAGAGAGCACCCAAGGTTGAAGAACACCTCCCACAACCACCCACTGTAGAGGTAAGCAATTCTCTCCTATTTTTTCACAATTATGCATGGAATTTAATGGGTTTAATTCCTAAAAGAAACAAAAATCATAAAATTTGGGTAGTAACTAGGGCTTATGGAAAGATTTGTGAATTATCCCATATTATCCATGAATTCTTGAATAAATTATGTAATTTCGCTCCTTAGGCTTCGGGTAATCCATTCCTCCAATGATTTTTCCAAATCCGAACGCGTGGGCCCGAGGTCGAAATTTCAAAAAAACCTTCAAGAATACTATATTTTGGAATTTCTTGTTAATTCTTATTCTTGGAGCATAAATTGATTCAATCATGCTATGTTTGGCTAGTGTTGAGCCGTCGAGGGTAGTTTTGGAGCTTTGGGCGCATTCTTGATCCGGTATTTGGTCCGAGGAGTGCTTCGTCAAGGTGATTCTCCTTTCTAACCTCGTAAGAGGGAAATTGTCCCTCTAGGTAACCTTGTTTGCTATGTGATCTTGTTTGGGGGCTACGTACGCACCGAGTGACGAGAGTCCGTAGGTAGTGGCTATTACTGCTTCGTACGGGTAGTTAGGACACAACATGTTCATTGTTTTTCCCTGTTGTGGCATAGATATGACTTGTATACTTGTGTGATTGGTATTGTTATCTTTAAACGTTGTGATACTTGGCTTGATATAAGTGTGATAAGACAATCATGGGATGGGATCGGGTCGTACGCCACGGCAGAGTGATGATTGATTATATTATGGGATCGGTCTGTACGCCACGGCAGAGTGATGATTGATTATATTATGGGATCGGGTCGTACGCCACGGCAGAGTGATGATTGATTGTATTATGGGATCGGGTTGTACGCCACAGCAGAGTGATGATTGATTATATTATGGGATCGGGCTGTACGCCACGGCAGAGTGATGAGAGAGTATATTATGGGATCGGGCCGTAGGCCACGTCGAGATTGAGACTACAGGGTGGGATCGGGTCGTACGCCACGGCGAGATTGAGACTACAGGGTGGGATCGGGCCGTACGCCACGGCGAGATTGAGACTACAGAGTGGGATCGGGTCGTACGCCACGGCGAGATTGAGACTACAGGATGGGATCGGGTCGTACGCCACGGCGGAGCGATGTGAGTGAGTACCATACGGGAGTGGGCCGTACGCCACGGCGGATTCCAAACTTGTTTGATTTGAGATTGTTATTTGATGCCGGATATTGATGTGCTTGATTATTTGTTTTACTTGCCTACAGCTTTTCTTACATCCTGCTTACGTTATTACTATTGGACCTTAGTGAGTATCGAGTCGACCTCTCGTCATTACTTCTTCGAGATTAGACGGGATACTCACTGGGTACATATTTATGTATGTACTCATGTTGCACTTTCCTTTCTTTCTGCACTTGAATGTGCAGGTCCGAAGGCTGGTCCGTCTGATTATCAGCCCAGTGCCAGATATTGACCGAGTGGCAATACTTCATGGTGAGCTGTCCTTCTTGGCGACTTCATGGCAGCACCCTGGAGTTTCCTTGTCATATTTCCTCCGTCTTTTGTTCAGACTGAGGCTCTGTATATATATTTCAGTTATTGTATATTCAGTAGTTGCCCGTGGCACTCGTGACACTAGTTCCTCGCGCACACACACAGTTATTATTTTGGGTTTTGGCTGTGCATATTTTATGTGACGTGCCTATCGGTTGATTTCTGCACCTGTGGTTCTATCTCGTATCATTTATCATTATTGTGTTTTATCCATTTAAAATTGGTAGTTATTAAATTGTTAACCAAAAGGGGAAGGGTAACACCTAGTGTGTTTCATATCGGCTTGCCTAACCCCGCTGTTGGGCGCCATTGCGACCTGAATTAGGATTTGGGTCGTGACACCAGGCCTCATTTGTATCCAAGATCTCACACGAATTTCCAAAGTTCCAAACTTCACTTTAAAATAATCGTATGTGTATAATATGAGAAACAGTAGAGTAAAACAGTAAATTTTCCAAATCTTTGTTTTTAAAATCCCTTATCACTTTCTTGTTGCGGCGTGGAAACCGATCCCACCTATCCACCCTTATCATTATCTTTTATCTCACCTGTCCACCCTTATCACCATCTTTTATCTCACATGTCCACCCTTATCACTATCTTGTTGTCCACCCTTATCACTATCAATTTATTTATTTATTAAAGACTTTCACAATTTAGGCCAAGCTTTTCACAATACTTTTATCTCAACAATTTTAAACTAAAAACAATATAGCTCACAAGTTGTATCCAATATTATTTCAAAATGAACCCAACCAAAATATATGTAAATATCGTAACGCTGTCATCCAGCTCAACATTTAGGTACCATAATAAAATCAAGGGAACAACCAACACTTTTATCACACTTGCAACAATACTTGGCAATAATCTAATGAAACCAGATAGCCAAGTAAACATCAACAATCATAAAACAGTTAAGCCGGGTAGCAAATAAATGGGAAACGGAAAAGGGATCATGTTAAACAACAATTTGTAGTGCATAGGTACTCGTCACCTCACCTATATACTACACAAGCAATTTCACATAACAATTAGGTTGGGAATTCATATTCCCTCAAGTCAAGGTTAAACCAAGCACTTACCTCAAATTCGCAGGTCACTCACTGCTCAATTATAACTTTTCCTTTTGAATTCACCTCCAATACACTCGAATCTAACCATAATTAACTTAATATCATTAATTAATGCTAAAGGAACTAGTTTTACTGAAAATTATAACTTTTCCTAAGTTTTCTCAAAATAAGTTAAAACCCGACCCCGGATCCGCTTGGTCCAAACTCGGAGTTCGGACCAAATTACGTTTACCCATTCACCCCCGAGCCCGAATATGTAATTAGTTTTGAAATCTGACCTCAATTCGAGGTAAAAATTTGATTTTTACAAAATTTCTTAATTCTACCCAAACCCTCAATTTTTACCATGAAAATTCTTGATTTTTTATTTAAAAGTGATGAAAAATATTGGGTAATTGAACTATAACCAAAACAAATGAGTAGATAACACTTAACCCAATCCTTATAGAATGAAAATCGCCCAAATTCGATCTCCCCAACTCAAAATATGACCGAATGAACAAACCATAGTTTTATATATTTTTCTGCCGGCTATTCTATCTCGTTTTTTGTACCAAATGATCTCTAAACTCGCTTTTTATGTCTCCAATAGATTCCTTGTGGAATTCCAGTCAAGTTAGGCCTTTGAATCACTCACTTTGACCTTATAATGAATGAGATATGTAGGTTTTAATATTTGTAAATAGTGCAGATTTTTAAATACGCTGTCAGTGGCAATTTCGTAATTAATCTGAAAAAATCTGGCAACCTTAATAAAATGATCATAAAATCCTCATACAATGTCCAAATTCAACGATTCTTTTTTCTACGGGTCCGTAATTATGATACGGATCTAATACGTTATTCAAAACAGAAATTGTAGCTCATTTGTTCAATATGATATCATTTATGCTTGAAAAAATAACGTCGAAGCATAAGAAAGAACGCGTGCAACACAACCCAAACCTATTCGAAACTCACCCGAACCCTCAGGTCTCTAAACCAAATACGCATGCAAGTCTAAAATCATCATACAGACTTTCTCGTGTGATCAAATCATGAAAATAACATGTAAAACTATGAATTAAACCTCAAAACAAAAATCCTCGTTAGAGCTCTAGAGAGAGGCTCTGGCGATTTTTAGGAGAATTGCAGCGACTAGAGAGAGAAACAGCTTCCATGGCCAATTTGGCCGGCGGCCAGCCATCTTCTCCTGCTGGTCAGCCTCCCCCCCACCCTCGCCCAGACTCCTACAACAACAAACAACAATAATACAACCCTAGACTACTCTAAACTATTAAAACCTAACGTATTAAATACGCCCATGCACGTAAACGACACTGCCCAAAACAATATCGAGCCAATTCCAATGCGCAGGGTATCTTTGTTGAATGGACAGCCTCTTCTCAAGTTCAAGGAGTCAGAAGTCAATCGCATGAATGTAATTGAAGGTCTCCAATATGCTGTGGTTGGAAAGTTTGCCTATGGATGGCCTAATCTTGCTGAAATTAGAAGAATTGTGCCTATCCCATGTAGGATCAAGGGTGAATGTAGCATTGGCTTTTGAGGGACAGGAATGTTCTCATAAGGCTTACATTGTGGCAGGACTTTATTGAATTCACGTCTAAGAATGCATATTATGTGAAGGATAAGACTGGAGAACAATATCAATTGAGACCTCTTATTTATGATTCTAAGTTCAAGGCTGGAGAAGAAACTACAATGGCTATGGCATGAATCTCGTTTCCAGGTTTGTTACCTACCTTTTATGTGAAAGAAGTATTGTTCTATATTGCTTCTGCTATTGGGAGGCCTTTACACCTTGATATGGCTACTATTAACAAGACTAGACCTAGTTGTGCAAGGGTTAAAGTCTTGGTGGATTTACTAGCTGAACATCCTAAGAAAGTAAGGATGGACATTGAGCATGATACTATTGGAGAAATAAGGACGGAATGGGTGAATATAAAGTATGACATGCTTCCTAAGTACTGCAAGCATTGTAGGCTACAAGGTCATGAGGATTTGGAATGTTGGCATCTTCATCCTGAAGAGAGGCAATGATGAACAGGTTGTGATGGAGCAAGGGGATCCTAAGGCTAAGCATAATGAACCCTTGATGATTTTATCAAGTGGTAGGTTAGTAGGTAATGTTGGAGAACATTGGAAAGAGGTGAGAGATAATAGGGTAAAGCCTGCTGCCAAACAAGGTGAGGTTCAAAGTGTGACTGGGAAGGAAATTGCTCCAGTGGAAAACACTGGAAATCAACATCTGAAGGACACGGATGCTCAACATGTGGTGACAGGCAAAGAAATTGTTCTAGCTACTGGAACTGACAATGGTCAGATTACAACAGCAAATAAATTTGCAGCATTAGAGGAAGACAATGGTGAGAATGAGGAGAATAATCAACTGGTGGTGGTAGATGAAAACAACAAGGAGAAGAGACCTAGACCAAATCCTAATGGTACTGGGAGATTGAATCCTAAGGCAGTGGGATTTACTCCTAGGTCAGTAGGGATAGAAAGTTCAAGAAAAGGTGGAGTTGTTAATCCTAATGGGAATGGGAAAGAGGTGCAGGATACTAGAAAAGAGACTACAGCAGCATGGGTCACTAGAACTTTTAATGAGAATATGGTTGCAACCAACCAGTCATGTCAAGAGGTGCCAATACAATCAGTTTTCAATGAGCAAGTAGGTGGTTTGAAGGTGGGAGTCTGTGGGTGGATTAGGAAGAACAATTCTCAGATGAAGACTTGCATGAAGGTGTTATAAGGGAACCATAATCAACAGATCAGGAGAAAGAACAAGAGGAGCAAAGTGTGAATGGAAAAAGCAACAAAGATCATGAGAATGCAGGAGATGGTTCTGGCAAAGTTAATGAGGATATCAATGATAAAATTATCACTGAGGTAGATGGGGGCATTCAGAATATTACAAGTCCTAATCCTAGTAATGTTTTACCTCCTCCTAAACCTAACATTGTGCAAGGACTTGTACTGGAGAGATGGAAGAGATGAATGAAGGGGATGTAGCTAAAGGAATAGGGGATCCAGGAATAGGTAAGGTTGGGGATTCAAAGGGTGGAATGCTGGGTGATAAACTAGGGTTGATTTCCAACCCTAACCCTAACCCTAACCCTAATGAGATGGAAGTGCAGAAGGTCAATGAGAAGCTTAAAAATTGTTTGGTCCCAACACCAAATAATACTCAACTGGCTGGACATGCAAAGGAGAAGGGAGATGAAGACAATGTTGAAATCAATGGGAAGGACTTAGATACTGAGTCTACTGCCCAGATTTTCAAAAACATAGCTAGACAAGGTGACTTGTCTCCAAGACACATGGACAAAGGGAGATCAGCTGGAAGAGGAGGAAAGAAACGGAATAGAGATAGCACACAAAGTGGAGTCCCTGGGGTTCAAACAAGAAGGACCCTGTCTAAACCTCAAAATTAATCATGAATGCATTAATTTGGAATGTGAGATCTGTGAATACAGTGCAAGCCTTTGAGAGGCTCATCATCATGCACAGACAGAATCCTTTCAAATGCATAGGAGTTATGGAGCCAAAGCAGAAAAAGAGTAAATTGGAGAGGTATAGAAGAAGAATTGGCATGTTGCAAGATTTTGCAAATGTAACAAATAAAATATGGGTGTTTGTGGATGATGATCATGGAGTTGAAGTGGTATATGACTTGGAGCAACAGCTGACTTTGAAACTTACAAACATGGGCACTCAAATATCATTCATAGTCACCTTTGTTTATGCAAAGTGTGATGCTATTGAGAGGATAGAATTATGGGACAGCTTGTATAATTTGGCCAGTGATATGTCCTTACCATGGCTAGTTGGGGGGGACTTCAATGTGATATGGGATGAGGAGGAGAAATTTGGTGGTCTTCTGGTGCATTTAAATGAGGTGAATGACTTTAGACATTGTATAAACACATGTAACCTAAGTGATTTAGGTTTCAAAGGCAGTGTGTTTACTTGGTGGAATGGGATAGGTGAAGGTGATTGTATTTTCAAAAGATTGGATAGGTGCTTGGGAAATCTTGATTTGCAGCAACTGTGGCCAAATTTGGAGATCACTCACTTGTCCAAAATTGGCTCAGATCACAGCCCTATGCAGTTGAAGAGTAATCCAGATGTTGTACCAATAAAGAAGGCATTCAAGTTCCTCAATTTCTGGACTAAACACTCTACATTTAAGTATGTGGTGAAGGAAAATTGGAAGGCAGATTTCATTGGGGATCCTTTCTATGTATTCAATCACAAATTGAAGAAGGTGAAGAAAGCTTTGTCAGCATGGAGTAGAGCCACCTATGGGGATATTTTTCAGAAGATAGCTAGTGTCACGACCCAAAACCTATGGGTTGTGATGGCGCCGGACACTACTGTCAGGCAAGCCAACCCCTTGATCAGTTGAAATACCATCCTGTTTAACAATTTCGAAGTCGTTGCCTTTATTGCTTTTCATAATCAAATAAATAAACTATTGTAAATTAAACACGATAGGAACTCCATTTAGTTCAATAAGACAAGACTCAACACATCCCCAGAACCCGGCGACACAAGTACTTGAGCAGTTTCTAAGAATTTATACAATTATACAACTCTTGTCCGAGAAATAAATGGGACAAAAGGAATAGAGATACAATGTAAAAATATAGAAAGAAGGAGATTCTGTCAACTGCGGAACGCCTCCGGACGAATGCAGCCCGAGCAAGTCTCCAAATCAATCGCTAAACTATGAAGGTACCTGTGCAACAAAATGCACAGAAAGTGTAGCATGAGTACATATACATATATGTACCCAGTGAGTATCCCGCCTAACCTCGAAGAAGTAGTGACGAGAGGTCGACTCGATACTCACTAGGGTCCAGCAGTAATAACATATGATAAAATATGATGAAATATGGTAGGCATGTCAGGGAAATAAGCAACAAGTACACGTACTGAGAACCGAAAAATCCAAACAGTTACTGAACTTAAACAATAAAGCACTTTCAAAAGTAAGACCACCGAATGAAAACAATAATCACAAATTCTTAGATCCGTTGTGGCGTACGGCCTGCTCCCATAAGGCACTTTTCTACACTCGCCGTGGCGTACGGCCCGATCCCATATATTTCACAATTTCTTTTCAATTCCGCCGTGGCGTACGGCCCGCTCCCATATATTTCACAATTTCTTTTCAATTCCACCGTGGCGTACGGCTCGCTCCCATATATTTCCCAATTTCTTTTCAATTCCGTCGTGGTGTACGGCCCGCTCCCATATATTTCATAATTTCATTTCAATTCCGCCGTGGCGTACGGCCCGCTCATATATATTTCACAATTTCATTTCAATTCCGATGTGGCGTACGGCCCGCTCCCATATATTTCACAATTTCTTTTCAATTCTGCCATGGCGTACGGCCCGCTCCCATATACTTCATAATTTATTTTCAATTCCGCCGTGGCGTACGGCCCGCTCCCATATATTTCATAATTTCATTTCAATTCCGCCGTGGCGTACGGCTCGCTCCCATATATTTCATAATTTCATATTACTTTCTGTAAAACAATTCTTTTCATCTTATTTTCCATAAAACAATTCCTTTAATGTTACTTTCCGTAAAACAATTCTCTTCATTTTATTTTCCGTAAAACAGTCCTTTTCATTTTATTTTCCGTAAAACAATACTTTTCATTTTATTTTCCGTAAAATAATTCTTTTTATATTATTTTCCATAAAACAATTCTTTTCATGTTATTTTCCGTAAAACAATTCGTTTCATTTTATTTCCGTAAAACAATTTTTTTTATATTATTTTAAATTCCACAACATCTCAGAGGAGCAAAACTACACATAGCAGGATTTCAGATCATACAGCTCATCACAAGGAGAACACAAGGCATGATGTGGGGCCTAACTACCCGGACATAACAATAATAGCCGCTACGTACGGACTCTCGTCACTTGATGCGTACGTAACCCCCACAAACAATTGCACACAGCATGTAGAACACCTATGGGTACAGTTCCCTCTTACAAGGTTATAAAGGAGACTCACCTCGCTCCGAAGATCCATCACCGGCCTCCAAGCCTCCACGACGACTAAAATGGATGCGCAACGCTCCCAAACTATCAAAATAATGATAATTCAATGAAAATATACTCAATAGGTCATAACCAATTCAAATCACAAAGTTCCTCAGCCCGGCTCAATGAAATGACCAAAATGCCCTCGGGCCCACGTGCCCGGACCTCGAAAATTCTTGAAGAAAATCCCTACCCGAAGCTTTACTAATTCAATTACACATTTTACTCAATTATTCATGCTCAATTCGTGGCTAAAATCCAAATTTCCAAATTCTAGGTTTCTTCCAAATTTTCCTCAAATTTTCCCTAATTTCCATGTTCTAATCCATGCAATAATCTTGTATCTAACTTGAAATGAGTAGGAGTAACTTACCTTAACATAGATGACGAAATTCCTCTCTTGAAGCTCTCCAAAAATCTCCCATGGCTTTGAAGAAATGAAGAAAATGACCAAAATCCCGGTTTAAAACAACACTGCCCAGGTATTTACTCATCGCGATCGCGGAAAATGCTTCGCGATCGCGGAGAACAATTTTCCAGCCCAAAATTTGCTCTTCGCGATCGCGGAAAGAGCTTCGCGATCGCGGCGAACAATTGCCCAGCCTGCCCGGACGGCCTCCAGTAGAATAGACATAACTTTTTGCACACAACTCCAAATGACAAATGGTTAAATGTTATGAAAATGAGACTCAAAGATATACAACTTTTATGTGTTGGTCATCTTCCAATTCCGTATATATTTTTAGATATAATCTGTCAAAATCAGCCCATATGCAACACAACCCTCTTCTTCAAACTTCCCGTCCACCCTGTAGTGTAACAGCCATATATCGTTGTACACAAATCCAAATCATGAATGGTTTACCTTTATAGAAACTAGACACAATGTTCTACAACTTTCATTTTTATACCATCTCACAATTCCTTATAGGTTGTGAGATATGAGCCTCCGAAGTCGAGTCAGTGCAGCAGAAGAGTTACTCTACGCGATCGCGAAAGGCTTTCAGCGATCGCGATTCACTGGCCCGTTTCTCACATTTTACTCGCCACGATCGCGACCAATTCCCCGCGATCACGTAGAACACTGCTGTAGCCAAAAACCAGCAGTTATAAATGGCCTAGAAATGGTCTAAAACCAGCCTGAAACTCACCCGAGCCCCTCGGGACCTCGTCCGAACGTACCAACAAGTCTGGAAACATATCAAGGACTTAGTCAAGGCTTCAAATCACATCAAACAACGCCAAAAACACGAATCGTGCAAGAATTCAACTTTATGAACTTTGAAATTTCTAACTTTCACATCCGACGCCGAAACCTATCAAACCACGTCTGATTGACCTCAAATTTTGCAGGCAAGTCATATTTGACATTACGGACCTGCTCCAACTTCCGGAATCGCATTCCGACCCCGGTATCAAAATTTCCATTTCCGGTCGAATTCTTCAAAAACCTTCAGTTTTCTATCCTTAGCCAAATGACCTTAAATTGACTTTCGAATATCCGAATTCACTACCGATCGCGCCCCCAACTCCTGAATCACCATGCGGAGCTATTCCCAGACTCGGAATCCCAAACGGATATAATATCATTGAAATGTGCTTCAAGTCAAACTTAGGAAATTTCCTTCAAATACTGACTTTCCACAATATGCGTTGAACTGCTCCCGGGTTATCCAAAACTCGTTCCGGACATACGCCCAAGTACGAAATCATCATATGAACCTGCTGGAACCTTCGGATCCTGATTCCGAGGTCGTTTACTCAAGATTCCGGTCTTACTCAATTTCTTCAACTTAAGGCTTCTGAAATGAGAATTTTCCTTTAAATTTAACTCCAAACCTCCTGAATTTCAACTCTTACAATACACACAAGTCACAATACCCAAAATGAAGTTGTTCATGACTCCCAACTACTGAACGACGTGCTGGATCTCAAAACGACCGGTCGGGTCGTTACAGCTAGCCTAGAGGAGGTGGTATTAGTAAATGAAAATCAATTCAAAATAAAGCCTACATTTCAGAATAGGGAAAGACTCCAAAAGGTCCAGGCTGAATTGCTTAGATTTTTAGCTTTGGAGGAAGAGTTTTGGAAGCAAAAAAGCAGGTATGTCTTGGTTCAAGGATGGGGACAGGAATATTAAATTCTTTCATGTTAATGTGAATGGGAGGAGAAAGAGATTACAGTTGAGAAGAATTCAGAATACAAATGGAACATGGTTAGAAGACAATGAATTGATGGCTGAAGAGGCAGTGAGGTTTTTCAATGCATAGTTTCATGATGAAACTGTTCCTTCAGATTTCAGAATTATTGAGGAGGTGCCTTCAATGATCAATGCAGCACAGAATGAGGAATTGATGAAAAAACCAACATATGAAGAGGTTAAGGTGGAAGTATATGGATTAAATGGGGACAGTGCAGGAGGACCTGATGGATTCACTGGATGCTTTTTTCACTCATGTTGGGAGATAATTGGAGATGATATAGTTGACATGGTGAAGGCCTTTTATAATGGTCATGAGTTGCCTAAATATGTGACTCATACATATCTGGTGCTCTTGCCTAAGAAAAAAGAAGTGATCACATTTTCACATGAGGCCTATTAGTCTTAGCAACTTTGTGAATAAGATTTTTTCCAGAGTTGTACATGAGAGATTAGCTGTGTTGTTGCCTAACCTAATCTCTGAGGAACAGGCTGGTTTTGTCAAGGGTAGAAGCATAGTTGAGAATGCCTTTCTAACTCAAGAAATCATCACGGACATTAGGTTGAGGACTAAGGATGGACCTAATGTGGTGATCAAATTGGACATGACTAAAGCCTATGACAGATTGTCATGGCTCTTTCTCACAAAGGTGTTGAGGAAGATGGGATTTGAGGAGAGGTTTATAGGCTTGGTATATGAGGTGGTTGCTAACAATTGGTACTCTGTATTACTTAATGGACAGCCTTATGGATTTTTCAAGTCAACAAGAGGAGTGAAACAAGGAGATCCTCTTTCACCTACATTGTTCATACTGGCAGCAGAAGCATTGTCTAAGGGACTGAATTCATTACATAGGAACAGGTATTTCAGGGGATTTGGATTGCCTAAATGGAGTCCAAAGGTGAATCACTTGGCCTATGCTGATGACACAATCATCTTTTCATCATCTGATACTACATCATTGGAGCTGATCATGAGGGTACTGACAGCCTATGAAGGAGCCCCAGGATAGTTGATAAATAGGAGTAAATCTGCCATCTATATGCATCATCCAGCAAGTGAAGAAGTGGTGGACAAAGTACAAAGGGTAACAGTTATTGCTAAACATGATTTCCCTTTTACTTATCTTGGATGTCCTATATTCTATGCTAGGAGGAGAATGAATTACTATGAGGGTTTGATCAACAAGGTATTAGATAAATTGCAAGACTGGAAAGGTAAATTTTTGTCCATAGGGGGAAGGGCAGTATTGATCACATATGTTTTACAAAGCATGCCAATTCACCTCTTATCTGCAGTAAACCCCCTATCATATGTTCTAAATAAGCTACACAAGATTTTTGCTCAATTCTTTTGGAGCAATACAGTGGGGGTAGCTAAGAGACACTGGGCTTCCTGGAATACTATGTGTCTGCCATGTGATGAAGGTGGGGTGGGGTTTAGATATATTCAGGATGTCTCCAAGGCTTTAGAATTTTAGGACAAAACCTAGCCTATGGAGTTCCTTTATGAGTCAGAAGTATTGTAAAAAGTTGAACCCTTTAATTGTTCCTTGGAGAAATGGTTCACATAGTTGGAGGAAAATGCTTGAGTGTAGGGATAAAGTAGAGCACCAAATTTTATGGCAAACAAAAATGGGATCTTCTCTCTTTTGGTTTGACAACTGGACTGGATTGGGTGCCCTATACTTTGTTACTCCAGCTTACTTTAGGTGTGATGAGACAGTACATAACATACATGATGTGTTTGAAGTAGATCAATGGGATGAGGAAAGGCTTAGGGAGATTCTGCCTGAAGACATTGCTGATCATATCATGGTCAATTGTAGACCACCGGTGGCCCATGTTGTGCTAGACAAACCTCAATGGATGCTAGAACCTAGAGGGGAGTTTAGTGTAAAATCAGTCTGGGAGTATGTGAGAAGAAGAAATGATCCATCTAATGCATATAAGAAGATATGGGTGCAAGGATTACCATTCAAAATATCCTTTTTTATGTGGAAAGTTTGGAAGAATAAACTGTCATTGGATGATATTTTCAGGAGGATAGGATATTTGATGGCTTCTAAATGTTGGTGTTGTGTAGAACCTAGAGAGGAGACTATGCAGCATGTATTCTTCTCCTATTATGCTGCAGTACAGGTATGGAAGTATTTTCTATCTCATGCAGATATTTCCATACAAGGGATCACACTTCATCAGGCTGTGATCAAATGCTGGACAGCTGAGCTAATTCCAAGGTTAAAACTTGTACTGCAAGCATTACCTGTTATGATTATATAGGAGATTTGGAATAGAAGGAACATCTACAAACATGGTGATTCAGTGATAGTCAGCAGGGTTATCTACCAGGTATCTTCTACTATGCAGTACTTAGTGAAGTTCAGGAAGCCAGGCCTTCAAAATGTGCCACACAAATGGCCTGATTTATTGGCTAAGATGGAGTCAGATCTGCCTTCTTTGAAATACACTAACGTTATATGGGAACGCCAAGCCCAGGCTGGATAAAGGTGAACACTGATAGGGCTTCTAGAGGCAACCCAGGAAGGAGTTCTATTGGATTTATTCTAAGGAATGAGGAAGGAGATGTGGAGTATGGGTGTGGAAAAGAGGTGCGGGCGGGGACAAATACTGAGGCAGAAGCTATTGCAGTACTGGAGGCCCTCAAATACTGTGTGAAAAATGACTTTATTCTAATAGACTTACACACTGATTCTATGGTGATCAAAAAAGTGTTGCATGGTGAATGGGGTGTACCATGGTCAATATTCATTGTGGTGGAGCAAAATCAAGGAGATAATGGCAAGGTGTAATGTAACAGTGTCACATACTTTGAGAGAAGGTAATAGTTTAGTTGATCACTTAGCTAACTATGCCCTGGATAATGGTGATATAAGGTGTCACAGTTTCTGGGAATTAGATGTGCATGAGAGGAGGCTGGTGAATAATGAAAAATTACAATGTCCCTACCTAAGATTAAATGTTGCAAGGGGTTGAAGTTGAGAGGAGAAGCAGGTTCAAAGAAGAGGAGGGAAAGTGAATTGTGTTGGGAATGCTATGATCAAGCCTTTAGGGGGGAGGTCATGGAGTTCTTTTTATGGACTAACATTGTTTTTTGTTTTGCAGGAAATGTTATTGTACCTATGCCATATTCTTTGAGGAACCTTCAGGAGGTGGTATTAGCATTTAGTACTCATTCCTCTGGAGGGGACTCAAGGATATGCACAAGCATAGGAGCATGGAGAATTTTGTGGACATTAGGTGTTAATTTCATAGTCAAAACCTTGTGGTGGAGACTACCAATAATATTCACATACACCTATGTCCCTAAGGTCACTAAACAACAATCAAGAAGCAAGTGGAAGCTGGAGAAACTGGGTACTCTTCTGGGCAGAAAACAAGTACTGACAACATGGCCCAGGTACATTTTTATCCCAAGGAGGTCACATTGGCTGGCAAAAACGGGAGTAAGGACTGTATTTGGGAACGTATACCCAGTGCATTCCTTCACTCTACTAATTCACAATGATGACCAAACAAAATGGGACTCAAATTATGGATGTAAGTCACATGTAAAGATGAACAAAGAGCACAAGATCACAACTGATACAAGACACTGGAGCAACGAGGTGAATGTATTTGCGCGGGTCTTCATGGATATTTTTTGAGATGAAGGTACTATATTCTACATTAGGCATAACAATCATCATCTGGGCAAAGGGCTGAAGGTGAACAAGGTCATGACAAACAATGAAAATGTACACAACACTGCCATGTTGTGACTCTAAAAGAGGCGGCTACTACTGGAAATGCAGCAACATTGGGAGTGGGTTTTTGGTTCTATATAGCCAAAAATCACTCATCCTGTCATGCTATATGGGCGGGACAGTTTACATGGAGTATCATCAAATGGAATCAAGAAGGAATTGCAACAACAGTTAGCTTTTTACTATTTACTTATAGACTAGGATTCTTATTAGGTTTTTATGCTGAGTTACCTAGTTTATCGTTATGTACTGTCAAGATTGAGCACTCAAGCTTGGCAATAGGTTATATGTAGTTTCATTATTGAGCAGCCTTATACCATGTAAGGCAACATACTACTTTTATTTTTGGAACTTGTTTTATAAATAAAAAACAGCCCTAGGCCCTGCCTAGTGGATTTACTAAAAAAACAAAAAATCTCAAAACTCATTATTTTTCTCAAGAACACTTAAAGTTCACTAATTATCAACCGGACATCCAAATCACGTCAAATAAATTCTGATTCTCACCAAATTTCACATACAAGGATTAAATATCATAAAAAATCTGTATCGAGCTCTAGAACCAAAATACGGGCCCGATACCAACAATTTAAAACGTTAATTCATTTCTTTTTTTCATTAATAATTCAGCAAAAAACAATTTCTTTCAAAAATGGATTTCTAAGGCTTGGGACCTCGGAATTCAATTATGGGCATACGCCCAAGTCTCATATTTTACTGCGGACCTCTCGAGATCGTCGAAACACAGATCCGGGTCCGTTTACTCAGAATATTGACTCAAGTCAACTAAAATAAATTTTTAAATTCTAAAATTATTTCTTATATTTTCACATAAAAGCTTTTCGATTTCACGCCCGGAATGCGCATGCAAATAGAGGTAGTTAAAGTTAATATTTTTATGGCTAATAAGCCTAGAACGGAGTCTAAATTCATAAAATGACCCCTGGGTCATCACACGCGCACAATTTTGTTTACACAATGTCCTATTCACAATTATAGAAATCATGTCTATAGGATCTAAAATTGGATCAAATTGTAGAAAGCATGCCTATAGGTCTGAATCAGTTAATTATCATTTTGCCCGTTTGTTCAGGAGTTCTTGAACACTGTGTTATTGCCATCACTAGAAAATCTACCTATAGGATCAAACAAGTGATTCTGAATATGCTTTTTTTGTGATTGCCACTGTATAATATCGCGTAAAACACCTAGACACCATGCCAGTAGGTTTAATCCCTTAATGCTAAAATTAGTAGGCAAATTATGTAGGTTTTGGTAATCGTATCAGGAATGACTTTTGTGTATAACTGTATGCCCATTAATTCAGTATCATATAGAGATTATGCCTATAGGATCCTACTGTAACGACCCAGCCGGTCGTTTTATGTGTTGGGACTCCGTTCCTGTGAATGACTCTTTCCGTAGCGACTACTCATGCCTTATGACTTGTGTGGGCAGGTAGTTTGAGATTCAGAAGTGATTTGGCCAGTTCAGGAACACTTGGTTCCTGAAGGCTAGCCTATTTGGCTGATTTTGGTTCCGAGCAGCATTTTGAGCAAACGACCTCAGAATCGAGTTCTGATAGCTCCAGCAGCTCCGGATGATGATTTAGGACTTGGGAGTGTGTTCACCCCGAGTTTCTGATGACCCGAGAGTATTTCGGCACCTGAATTGGAATTCAGGATTTTATGTGATTTGGAATTTAGCCTGGAATTGGACCTCGTGATATCATGGTCCGAACGGAATTCCGGAACTGGCAATAGTTCCGTATAGTCATTTATGACTTGTCCGCAAAATTTGGGGTCATTCCAAACAGTGTAGACCCGTTCGGCGTATTGATGAGCCATTTGATTTTTTCTTGAAATCCTAAGTTTCATCTAAGGGGTTTTGGAGAGTGATTCTTGGTTTGAACGATGTTTTTAGTGTTCTGGGAGCTCGAGCAAGTCCGTCATGTGATTTGGGACTTGTTGGTATAATTTGTCGAGGGCTCGGGTGGGCCCAGGGGTCTCCCGGACCCCGATCGGGGTCAAAAACCAGAAAAACACATAGCTGGTAGGAATTTACTGGTGTGACCACACCTGCGGTCCATGAGCTGCAGGCGCGAGGTTCACACCAGCGGAATTCCCTTCGCAGGTGCGGCTCCTTCCGCAGGAGGGGCCTTATCTCCGCAGGCGCGTCTCCGCAGGAGCGGACAAAGGCCCGCAGGCGCGACTTTCCCCAGGGGCCCAGGTCATCGCAGGAGCGGCCTATTCTCCGCAAGCGCGGACAAAAGTCCGCAGGTGTGAGAAATTCCCCCAGTGCCCAGGCCTTTTTCCGCAGGCGCGACACAATATTCCGCAGGTGCGAGTCCGCACCTGCTATCCAAAAGTCGCAGGTGCGGAAACTGCTGGCCAGTCCAAATAAAAGGCCCAAGTCGTGATTTCTTTCCCAAAATCACATTTCCTCCATTGTTTACGACCCCAAGAGCTCCAGAACGGGTATTTTGGCCTAGGAACTCAGGTAAGTGATTCCGTAACCCTCCGCATGTCATTTCTTCCGTTCTTTGAGAAGTTCCTCTTCCTAATTCATAGAAATTCATAAGAAATTGTTGGGGAGAATAGAGGGTTTTGATGAAAATGTGAATTCTGATTTTTGGGCCATTGAGGGATGATTAATTGAGTTAATCTTGATCCTTAGGCGACGTATAGCGCGTTTCTTCAAGAATTATAATTTTCCGGACGCCGAGGCTCGGAGTTGAATTTCCAAAGTACGTCAAAAATACGTTTTTGAGGAAATATTTGATAAATCCTCCTCGAATCTTCCTAAATTGATATAATTATGTGATTTTGGCTAGTTGCGAGCCATCGAGGGTGATTCGGAAGATTCGTGCGTCGTGTTGATTAGTCCGTTGGCCGGAGGAGCACTTGTCCAGGTGAGTCTCCTTTCCAAACTTTGTAAGGGGGAAATGTCCCCTAGGCTCTTTGTTGCTAATTGTGCTTGTTGAGGGGGCTACGTACGCACCACGTGACGAGAGTCCGTACGTGGCATCTATACTGTATGTTGGGTAGCCGTAGGACCTACGAGCATGTTTTAACTGTTGTTTGATATTATCTGATGTTTTGTATGAATTATTACTGATATATGATCAATTTGAGCTATGATAGCTGCGAACTAAATGTACATAATATTCAGATAAGAATTATGAACTCCATCAATTGAGTAATTGTGTTACTCCT